>PVHT021183524.1:30294137-30355763 GCA_004024745.2 Catagonus wagneri
GGGGGGGGGGGGGGAGCAGAAGGCAGAGCAGGGCGAGGACAGCCCTTGGCTACACGAGGTCACCTGCACGTGACTTGGCTTCTTTGAAGGACCAACAGGAATGAATATCCCGCCCAGGTGATCACCTAATAAACACGTCATTCTTCTTCCTTCTTCTTCTTAGGGCCACACCTGCAGCATACCTAAGTTTCCGGACTAGGGGTCAGATCCGAGCTGTAGCCGCTGGTCTACACCACAGCCAGAGCAACTTGGGATCTGAGCTGCACCTGCGACCTACACCACAGCTCATGGCAGTGCTGGATCCTTAACCCACTGAGCGAGGCCAGGGACGGAACCCCCATTCTCGTGGGTACCAGCTAGGTTCGTAACCCACCGAGCCACAATGGGAACTCTCGGTTGTTCTCTTAATAGCGGTGAGGACTGCGGCTGGATCTCATCACAGCCATTCTCCTGGGGCTGGAGTGTGTGGCGGGGAGGGAGGCAGGGAGGCCCCCAAGAGAGGAGCCTGGACGCTTTAAGGACTAGAGCTTGCTGGGACCCGGCGCTCACAACTGTACCAGTGTCAGCACGTTTTAAGCAACAACTAAAGTCAGCTTGCCCTGAAGCCAGCTTCCTTCAGAGCTGCTTGGAGAACCACGCCCGACTTAGAGGATCCGGGACATTGCCTGCTCCCCGTTTATGACGGCAGATGCCCCGGACGTGGGCTCTGAGGGGCTCCGCCCCCAGCCCTGGGGTCGCCGCCCTGCCCAGGCCACCCCCCCCACCCGCGCTAGCAGACTCTGAGTTACAGGAGTTCTCTCTCGGAGAAGGCAAAGCGGATTCCTGGAAGCTGCTGTGCAGAAACCACCCTGGCTTCCGCTGTCGCGAGCAAGGACCCAGGCGCTGCCGCCGCCCACTTGGGTCCCGAGAGAGGCTACCCTGGGCGAGCTGAGTCGGGGACACAAGGCTGCTTGGAGAGACGCTCTTCCGGGTACCGGGGGGCCAAGTGAGAGCAAGCAGGCCCGAGGTCCCCCCAGTGGCCAGGCACACCCGTGACCCGTCCCCCTGGCAGGCTGCGGCCTGGGGGCGGGACCAGCTGGCAGGGTCACCACAAATCAGAGGACGGCCCGTGCGACCGGCAACCTGCCGTTTTTAAAATATAACATTTATTGCTTAGATGGTTTGATACAGAACAGCTTTTCTTCTCATTTTGAATTTGGAAGTACTATACAACCGAACACACAGAGGAACGAAAAGTACCAAGACTGAACTTGTGAGTCTCTGTTCATGTGGCATAAACCAGTTTTGTACATAACATGTAGCAGCAGTTTTTAAGTTCCCTTTAGAAAAATATGAATTCTACACATTTATTATTGTTTCCTGTTTAATGCATTGGGCTGAAATCACCAGGATCGACTTCCTTCTGGAGGAAAGAGAGGAACAGAGGTGGAAAGAAGGGCGAAGCTTTCTGAAACCGGCACCGGCGTCACGTAGCTTCCCCCAGGGCTGGGGGAAAAAACAGCCCTTGGGGTTTTTTGTTTTGTTTTCACAGCCGGGAGTTTCATGTAGTGATTGAATTTCAGCATCGTGTCCATAAATCAAAGAGAAAAAAAAAACAAAAGAGAGAGATTTGCACCTCGAAAAACTTTTCAGAAGATCCATATATATATATTTTCTTTTTGTAAAAGCCCTGAGAGGAGAAAGAGAATCAAACAAAATGTATGGAAACAAATTAGCTGGACATGCAAACTAAGCTATGATTCACCCAGAGTTTAAACAAATCACAAATTTCACAGTTTAATATTGGGGGAGGGGACAGAACAACAAACAAATGATACACCTCTCAGCCTCATTAATAAGATGTGGCAAGACCTTATCGACTACGAGGGTACAGATGAGGGCTAAATAAAGCTTTAGGTCGATAGTGATTATTGCGAGCGGCAGCCCCGGCCACGCTGCCGGGGCCCGTTCCTGCTGCATCTCACCCCAGCGTGGAGTTCATGGCTTCTCCCCACAGCCTTCTGAGTTTCAGTGTGGAGAGCTGCAACGAAGACCAAAAACACAAGAAACCCCAAATAATAATAACGAAAATAACAACAACAATCGTCATAAAAAATTAAGGGAGGCATGAACTGGTTTTAGCTCAGCAGGCCATGCTTGGTATGAAGTGACGGCGGGGGGGCGGGGGAGACCATTGGTTCTGATTCACGTTCACTGAGAGTAAATAAAACCTCGTTTGGAAGCTGGTTCACACGTCCCTAACGCAGTTAAGAATCATATATACCTCAGCCTGTTTCCTCTCACATGCAAAGACACCACTTTTTCGTTACTAAGTCAAGGACACATACCTTCCTTTGAAGTCTGGATTTTGGCCATCGGAGTTGGTGAGGAGGTGGAGAGAAAGGGACCCCTGTGCACGGGGGGTGGGGGGAGAAGGGGGGGGCAGGGCTCCGGAGGCCCGAGGCACCGAGGCTCCCAGGGGTCCGGCTGGGCCACAGCGGCCCAAGTGTCTTTTCACTGCTGGCGGCTACAGTAGGGTCTACGCCTGGGCTGGGTGCTCACGAAAAGAGCAGCCCGCCTTCGTGCCCCAGGGGTTCAGGCGATTTCAGAGACTAGAGACGGTATGTGTATCTTCAAGCACCAACCCCACATCACAGGAAGGTAAAGAGACACCTGCTACCCTCTTCCATCTCGCATGTGCAGTTTTATTACCAGTAGTAGCACGTCCTCGCTCTGCTAAGGACAGGGGCGCAGGCGGGGAGGCCTGGGCGCGCTCGGGGGAAGACCGGCCAGGGACAGGCCTTCGCCCGCCCTTCCCAGGAGCACCCCCCTTTCCCCGGCTGCTCTCGGCCCCTCGGGCGGGTGGACCGCTGGGCCCCTGCTGGGTTCTGCAGTCACGGAAGAAAGTACAGTAGAAGAGCTACCGCCCGAGGGAGCCAAGGAAAGCTGCGGGCAGACGCTCGGGTGGGGACCCGGGGGCGCCCAGGTCGCCCAGGACAAATATTGCCCATTCGTTTCTGCTGACTGCAGAGACCAGCAAACTGATGAACTACAAATAATAATAATAATAATATTATTAATACATATACCGGGGGGGGGGGGGACACCAGAGAGGCGACATCTAGGCATGTTCTCTATCGGTTCAGCGGCCAGGGCAGCTCTCTTCGAAGTCACAACTGGAACAGTACTAGCGTGTCTGATGCTGACACAGCGGAAGCATGCAGGAGGTCGGAGCTAGAATTCCTCCTGGTTTTGGCTTGAACCAAATTGGAAACCTTCATCAACCACATCCTGCAGTATACTGGGGACCAAATTACAGCTCCACTGAGTAGCAAACAGGAAAAAAAAAAAAAAAGTCTCTTTGAGAAATGAGCATCTTATCCACGCTTCCTCCGGGAACTGACACGAAATTCGCATCACTTTCTTCCAGTTATTGGCCATGGGTATCCAAGGGGAGGCTTTTTTTCCTTTCCTTCTGTTTCCAGCTCACAGAACAAACGTTATTATCACAGACTCACAAGCGCGAGCTCGCACACCAGGACAGAAGGTAACGTTAATGCTTAAATGAGAAGGTCCTCTCCAAATAATTCATTAAAATATTTGCTTTGTTTTTTGCAAAAAGTCTTTGTGGGAAAACACAGCCCCCAGGATGGCACCAGCGGGCTGGAGCAGTTAAGGCACTCGAGTCGCAGGCGCCCCGTCCCCGCACGGGTCTGTGAGGCCCCTCCCTCCCCTGCCCCCTGCCGGCCGGAGGGCGCCGAGCACCCCTCGTTAAAGGGACACTCAGGACGATCGGCTCTGCCGGCTTTCACCTGCGCGCTGGGGGCAGGACGGCCGTCACTCCATGCCCAGGAGCGCGGCGCCTTCGGCGGCCAGGATGGGGTGCGCCGGCCTCTTGCCGGGCGGCTCCGGCAGGTCCCGCACCGGGGCCGCGGGGCTCTGCCGGCCAGGCTCACCCTGAGACGCCTGCTCCTCCGGGCCGGCCTCGGCCTGGCCGCCGCCGCCCGCCGTCCGCCCCGCCGCCCTCTCCTCCCGGCGGCCGGCGGCCTTGGAGGCCAGGCTCTCCTTCCGGCTCCGGGTGACGGCCACGTGGCTGCTGGCGAGCAGGGCCGAGTCCGCCTCGTTCTCCGACACGGGGTTGTTGCCGCTGTGGGCGGACTCGCTCCCGCTGTCCTCGCCCCGCTCCTCCCGGTCGCTGTCCTTCCCGCGGTGCGTGGCGTGCCGGGCCTTCTGGTGGACCCGCTGGTGGCGGACCAGGCTGTGCTTCAAGGTGAAGGTTCGCTCGCAGGTCTGACACTTGTAGGGCCGCTCGCCTGGAGGAGGGAGAGAAACCCACGTCCCTCAGCACGGCCACCGGCACCCACCTCCCGGCCACGGGGGGGAGCGGGCCCAGCCGAGGCGAAGGAAACCTGAACCGGCAAAGGGGAAGGAGCGAGGGGCCCGCGCAGTCTGCGTCCTCGCTGCTCTGCCCGGGCCTCTCACGCTGGATCCAGCGACCGGAGTCCCAGCGTGGGCCCCAGGGGCGCAGACCAGTGAGAGACAAGCCCCCGGAGGGCCGGCACCACCGCCCGGGCAGCTGCGCCTCCCGAGCCCCAGCTGCAGAGACCGTGCCGGGACCCGGGCAGCTGGGGCGCCTCCTCCCGCTCCTCAGCTCTGAGCCGAGAGCGGCTGAGAGCACCACCTGCCAGGAGCCGGGCACCGGAGCCCCGAGCCCCGGCGCAGGGCTGCAGGTGTGGGGGGGCACGCGTGCTCCGTGGCCGCCGGGAGGGGAGCCGCGACCGAGACCCAGGGTGTTTCTGGTGTGGTGGGGAAGGGATATTTGTGTCTTCTGGCTCAGCGGTGTGACCAGGCCTCCTTTCCACCAAAGCAACAAACGACCCGCTTTAGGCCTTGTGGCCCCAACCCTGGAGGTGGTGGCTTCCAGGAGGAGCCAGGACGTGCCTGGGCGGCACCAGCTGGCCATCCTATTCAGCGGCACCAGCCTGGCCGCTGCAGAGCCAAGAATGGACGAGGCCCTCGCCGCTGGGCCAACCTAACACCTGCCACTGACCCTGAAACCCAAGTTCCTCCCCGCGCGGCCCCACAGAGCACTGGCCCCACCGCTCACTCCCCAGGCCGTACCCCCAGTCATCCCTAGGCCCCCAGTGCCCGGCAGCCACATTCTTCTAGATGCTTCTACGAGACAGGGTCATCATCATCCTCGTTCTAGAGACAGGAAGACCAAGGCTCAGGGGCCTAAGGGGCCGATTAAAACGCTCTAGAAAACACTGCTTGAGAGCCCCGCGCCGCCTGTGTTCCAAGTGCCAAGGGCACAGCGTTGGACTCCCCAGCCCCGGGGCTCCGGGCAGCCGGCTCCCCCGCGGGGAGAGCGCGCTCACCTGTGTGCGACCTCATGTGCCGGGTCAGGTCCTGCAGGGACCAGAACCGCTTGCTGCACACGCCGCACACCTTCTTCCTCTTGTCCGCCTTGCTGGCCGCGCTCCGGGGCGAGCCTGTCTTTGGCTTCTTGTCGTCGTCGCTCTTCTCCGAGGGCTTCTTCTCGGCCGGGCCCTCCCCGTCCCCGTCCGAGGGGCCCTCCGCCTCCTCGCTCTGCCTTTCCGCAGGCGCCTCCGACGCGGCCTCCCCGGGGCCGGTGCCCAGGGGCTCGGCCGGCCCCGGGGGCGGCTCCGCGGCCGGGGGCGCAGGGGCGGCGGGCGGCGGCCCCTCGGCCTCCTCGGGAGCTGCGCTCTCGTCGCCGCCGGGCTCCTCGCGGCCGTGGGCCTTGCGGTGGCGGCTGAGGGTCCCCGGGAACTTGAAGCTCTTGCCGCAGACGTGGCAGGCGTGCTTCGGGTCCTGGGCCGGGCCCGCCTCGCCCTCGGCCAGCTTGAAGCCCATCAGCTTGCTGGCGAGGTTGAGGTCCAGGCTCTCGTTGCTGACCGTGTCCTCCTCCGGGCCCTCGGCGTCCTCGTCCCGCTCCTCCCCGCGCTCCACGTCCTCCTCGGCCGCCCTCGCCTCCCCGGCCGCCGCCGGCTTCTCCTCCTCGGCCTCCAGCTCATCCGGGGCCCGGCTGGGCTCGGCGGCCCCCTCTGGCGCCGGCTGCTCCTTCTCCCGGGACGTGAGGTCCAGCACTTCACCTCCGGCCGCCGAGGCCTCCGCGTCGGACTGGCTGTCTGCGGGGACAAGCACAGGGCGGGGTGAGGGCCAGGCCGCCAGACGCCCCTTCCAAGGGCTGGGTCGGACCCGGCTGGACCCGCCCCAGACTGTCTCCCAACCCCTGCAAGGCTGTCTCGCCCCTTACCTCCCGCAAGGGCCAAGACGAATCTGGGGTTAATTTTACAAAGGAAAAACAAGAAAAAAAAAAGTCAAAAGGAGCCTATACACGCGCACACGGGCTGGGGTCATGGGGCGGCTGGGCCTGCGGCTCCAGGCCCGCCTCCACGGCGGCCACCGGCCGCCCCTCCCGGGCACACACAGGGACGCTGCGGGGGGGCCCCTGGAAGCGGAGGCTCAGGGCGGCCAGACAGAGGGCCCGCAAGAGGACAGCTGGCATTCCGGAGGCACGCAGCACGAGGAAGGTTGAGGAAGCAGAGCCAGAGGTTATTTTCCAGTGCGAAGAGGTCGTGTGAACATGCAACATACACAAGGACACCCCCAAACCTGGTATCTGGGGAGCGACTCACTGCAACTGGCCAAAGCAAACACTCTGTGTGTACACGTGTCCCAGACAACGGGAGGCACGTGCACCCTGCGGCTGCCAGGACCCCCTGTCTCTCCTTTCGTCCCCACTTATCCACTCTCCACAGCAAAACCGGATGTGGACAGTCCAGTTCCTAAGGGCCTTCTTAAGGGCTGGCACCGCTGGTAACATCATTGACACCGAAGAGATGACAATCTTGATCACAAACCCCAGCTCCTCTCCATGCAGGTTGAACAAGGTCTTAAGGAGGTTTTGTTTTTATTTTTGTCTTTCTGGCTTTCTCTAGGGCCGCAGCCGCGGCATGTGGAGGTTCCCAGGCTAGGGGTCTAATCAGAGCTGTAGCCACCGGCCTAATGCCACAGCCAGAGCAACGCGGGATCCGAGCCGCGTCTGCGACCTACACCCCAGCTCACGGCAACGCCGGATCCTTAACCCGCTGAGCAAGGCCAGGGATCGAACCTGCAACCTCACTGTTCCTAGTCGGATTCGTTAACCACTGAGCCACGACGGGAACTCCCTTAACGAGGTTTTTTTAT
Source organism: Catagonus wagneri (assembly GCA_004024745.2). Classification (NCBI taxonomy): domain Eukaryota; kingdom Metazoa; phylum Chordata; class Mammalia; order Artiodactyla; family Tayassuidae; genus Catagonus; species Catagonus wagneri. Next base: position 30,301,329 of record PVHT021183524.1, read on the forward strand.
TGTGTGCTCTACCGGTGGTGCCGAAGCTTGCTGAGCACCGCAGTTAACTGCAGCTGCAATGGCTGATGTCTTACTGGGGCATCAGGCTGACAAAATCCCATCTTTCACGGCACACGCGTACATGCATCTCCCCGATCACGCCAGGTCTCTGATCACAGGTGCACACGTCTGAACCTGCACCCCACTGAGGTGCCCAGACCACCCCCATGCGGACCTGTGCCCGTCGCCCCGGGCTGCGGGCCGAAGGGGCCGCACCAGCCCTGCCCCGACCACACCGCTGGGGCACTCAGCGTACCGACAACCATCTGCACAGCGCCCCACGTCCTTCTCTCCACTGGTTTCGTTCTGACTGCTTTTTGGCAGCTACTGTTTGCGTATCTCCAAGGGTTCCAGAAGGAAACAAGGAACAGTGGTGTGAATATAAAGCTCCTGACAATAAATGAGTTTTGACAATTACCCAAAAGATTAAAGAAGATGACCCGTGAGATAGACACACCGATGTCCAGGCCACAGAAGGACAAAACCCAGATGCTCGTTACCTCGATTCAAATAGGGAGCACCAATTAAATGGATTTCGGTATAAACTCCAAAATAAAAAACTACAGAATGCTCAGTTTCTTATTTGTTGGCCCCCAAAAGAAAAAAAAATTTTTTTAAAAAGGGCTGGATCTCTGGTTACTTCCTGTTTGCCCCAATATATTCTAGGCTGTTTCACTTAATTATTAACTTTTTCCCCCACCAAAGAACGTGGATTACTTAGAATTTTAACTGTAGCAGGACACGTTTTCAGACGATAAACTTTGAAAAAAAACTGACACTCAATTCTGAGACCAAACCCAAGTAAATATACTAAGATTCTGATGGTCAGGACTCCTGGGCCCTTCCCCAGTAAGGAAAAGGGAGAGTTGAGCACCCAGGCAAGGAAAGGCCACCTCACCTCTGGGACCCGCAGGGAGCGTGGCCGCGCTCTACCGAGCGCCCACTAGGGGGCGTGTTCCAGCAGAGCAGCCAGAGCCCTTCAAGTTCCCAGCAACTCCAAGAGATTCTTCTTAGCAACCCAGGGGAATAATGGACTTAACCACTTCTGTCTCATGAACATCCAACTTATAAATGCCAGGTCCTATCTTGATCTCGTCCTCAACCACCCACTTTTCCAGAGGCCGGTAGATGACTTTTGTAAGCAATGCAGCTTTTAAAACGGGTTGATTTTCTGTCCCCATCAGCTGGTCCCTCGTTTGTGACACCAATCTAAGAAAACTGCTAGAGGAAGCGGACGGAATCTGAAGGCACCAAAGCTCCTTCTATGCCAGAGTGGAGGCGTTCGTGTCAGCCCCACAGTTACACTTCTGCTGCTTCCTAGAAATTCCATGTTACCCAACTGAGGAGACAAACCGCGAGCCTCAGAGCGGGCAGGGCAAAGGCGGGGCTGCCGAGGGGCAGCCGTCGCCCTGACACCCCGGGCAGCACTTCCTGTGCCGCATCTGCGCTGGCGTGTGGGGCTTCTGGGGGCGGCCGCCGCTGAGGACAGTTTTCAAAGCCGCGTGCAGGCGCCCGTAAACACGGAGGCTCCCACAGACACCATCTAGGAAAACCCAGGCGCACCCCTCAGGGGGGCAGAGGGCCCGGGGAAAGTGAATCAGAGTCCCGGCTCGGCTTGGCGTGATCAGTATGCCCCTTTAAGGCCAAACGGCCCCCCCGGGTGCGGCACTTTTTTTGCATTCCTTTGGGGGAAATTCCAGGGTGCGTTTGTGTGACAGATCTTCTGCAAAAGTTAGATCTAAGTCGCAACCACGTTCGAGGATTTTAAGAAAATGCAACCTGGGCGTATAAACCTAGGAAGCCCTCAAGGACGCTTTGGTCATTTCCTGCTTTTGTGTTGTTTATATTTTCTTGGCCGAGCCGGCAGCACGTGGAAGTCCCCGGGCCAGGGACTGAACCCACACCACAGCAGCGCCCGGAGCCACTGCAGTGCCAGGTCTGGATCCTTAAACTGCTGAGCCACCGGGAACTCCGCTTCTGTGTTTTCATGCTCTAGAGCCTCACTTTACTTCGCGGCAGGGAGCCTCCAACACGCTCACCTGCCTTCAGAAATCCCCCCTTGAAATCACTGACCCCAGCTCCCCGCTCACTTCTCAGTCTTTGTTTTCCCAGGGTCTGCGGCCTACAAGCACAATTACACCAAACAGTTTACAATTCTCTGAATTTTCCTTTTCCAGGAGCTCTGTCCTTAAAGCCAACCCACCCAACCTCGGGGCGGGGCGGGGGCAGGGAGGGTGCTGATGGGACTTAGAAAAACACAACTCAGGACCACAACTGAAAAAAAAAAAGTGCGCTCAGCATGAAGACGCAGGGCTGCACCGAACCCCGAGGCGTCTGCAAGATTCTACAGCAGGGTCCCCGTTGCGCTGCTCCTTTGCGATCAAGAGGGGGACCTGGGAGTTCCTACTGTGGCTCAGCGGGTTAAGTAAGAATCCAGGTCTGCTGGAGAGTGCAGCGCAGGTCACAGATGTGTCAGATCGGGTGTAGCTGTGGCTGTGGTGTAGGCCAGCAGCTGCAGCTCCAATTTCACCCCTAGCCTGGGAACCTCCATATGCCACAGGTGCGGCCCTAAGAAGATAAAAGACAAAAAAAAAAAAAAAGAAAGAAACAGCACGTGGCTGTTACACTTTAGGACTGACTGCGGGCGCGGGCTCCTCTCGGCCACCTCGATTATCTGCTGTTCTCCCTCTTCCGGGACCACAATGGGGACAGTCACTCGGCTGCTTTCTGAAGCTGGGCTGGGACAGAAGGGGCCAGACGCAGAGGGGCTGTCCGTGGCCAAGGTGGGCTCTGCCAGCCGCCTGTCACTTTCCTGGGGTTGAAGAGCAGGCCACCCTGTACCTCAGGGGCCCAGGGGCACTCAAGTCACAGTGAGACCTGTCTCTACTCAAAGACCCTGGCAAGCCGCGTGGACGGTGGATCCGGAAGCTGGAGTGGGAGGAGGCAGAGTGGCCCCACTTCCAAACCTTGAGAGGGTCTGACGGCCCCAAGCGCGACCCCCGCCCCGTCCACACTGACCCCCAGACAACACAGCACCCCTACCCTGCCCAATCTCAGGGACACAGTTCCAATCCTAGAAAAACACATTTTTGGGGAATCTCCTAGGCTCCAAAAAAACAGGGACGTGTCCAGCTTTCAAGATTCGCCAAACTGAACCTGTACCTGCAACAGTTACTCAGCAGAGGCCAAGGAGCCCTGTGTCTGAAAAACCCGCAGCAGCACGTGTTTGGGGGGCAGGGGACACAAGACCCCGGCAGTCAGAGACAGTGGCAGGCCCTGGACAGAGGACGTGAGTAAACACAGCAGCCGTAAGGGGAGAAGAGGTGGCAGGAGACGCGCGGGCAGCCGTTAATTGCTCTGGGGGGGCTGGAGGAAGGAAGCGCAGATGAGCACAGGAGAATAATTCCCGGATTCAGGTCAAGCAGAGATGTGATTAAAGAAAGGACATGCAGAGTGCGTTTTCAAACACGACAAAGTTTTTTTTCACTGGGAAGAGAGGTATTGAAAAGGAGAGCGCTGCCCCTGCCCTGCCTCCCTGGGCGGGCTGGGCATCCCCAGCTCCTGCGGTACCCTGAGGTCTGAGCGGGCCCGCCGCTGCGCTGGAGGGGGCAGCCGGCAGGGCCGGGCGCTCAGAAAACACCAGGCGAGCGGGACCACAGCCCTGCGAAGAGCTATTCTGCGGACCTTCCTGCACGGCCCACTCCAGGGACCAGATCTTCTCTGGCAGCTCAGAGGGGCACTGCCGTGGGTCCCCGGGTCCTGCCAAGAAGGGAGGCCGGGGCGCTGCTGGCAGAGCCCCAGCGGCGCCTGCTCTGGCCCTCCCTCTCTCTGCGTCACCTGGAAGCACTACCTGTGCTATCATGGGCTCCAACATCACTCTCTTTGGACTGGGGGATGAGCCCGTTTCTTCTCGGGGAGCAGGCCGTGACTCCGTGTTTGCGCAACTGGTGGCGTTCACAGTTAGATTTGGTGGAAAAGAAGGCGCCGCATTTTTGACAAGGGAAGGGTTTCTGACCTGAAGCGGGAAAAAAAATACACGTTTATCTGGCTTTCTATCGCAACGACCCATGCTCTGGGGGTTACTGGTGTTCGCTTCCCCCCTCCTCCACCCTTGCTTTCAAGAAAACAAACCAAACACATTCAAAAAATACATTGAGGACACCGACAGCCGGGACGGTCACCTCCCCTTATTCTGAGGGGCAGAGGCTGGGTCCTCAAGGTGCCAGCAGTCAGCAGCGAAAACGAGACACGTGTGTTTAAAGCGAAATCACAGTGTTACAGTTAAAACCTCACACAACAACAACAACAACAAAAGGGAAAGAGGGCGGGCAGGGCGGCAGAGAGGAGGCTGAGGACACTCCTGCCCGGCAAGCGCCAGGGACGCGGGGTGAGGGGACGCCCGGGCCTCGCGGAGGAGCCGGAAGCCCCCAAATGTCTCGGGCTGGTCCCCCTCCCACCTGGACCGGAAGCGCCGAGTTCTGACTTCCCAGGACGCCTCCCGGCTGACCTCTGCCCAAGGTCACTGCGGTCCCTGCTGGCAGACAGGGGACAAAGGTTCTCTGTCTCCTTGCTCTCTACGCTCCTGCTGGTGGCGGATGGGTGACCGACCAGTCCCGAGTCTAATCAGAGACCACGTGATCCACTCGGCAACCCGCGTGTGCAGCCAAGTCACCGAGTGACCCCCAGTGCCACCGACCCCAAGGACGGGCACCCCGCCAGCCTCCCTCCCCGGCCGCCCCCTGCTCTGGCTGGCCTCTCCTGTCCTTCTGCTTGGGTTCCTTTTGCAGGCTCCTCAGCCCCTGCTCCCGTGTCTGCGCGGATGGACCAGGGGGCGAAGGAACGGCACAGAGTGAGGACAGAGCCGGGACGAACGAGAGGGGACGACACGGAGAGGGAGCGTGCAGGGCTTCTGGACGGAGCAGGGGCGCTCTCTACCGCCTCGCTGATTCTTCGGTTTCCCCTAGCGGCCGCATGCCGAGGTCCCAGTTTCTGACTTTACAGGGAAAGGCTTCTGTGGTACCCAGGAGCCGGACTCGGAGCTGCAGCCAGCTCTGCTGTCCCTCGGACCCCAGGGTCCCCGCAATCGCACACACACGAGACCTGGCAGGGAAGTCACCCAGCACGGCTCCCTCGAAACACTGAAGCGGGGGCCCGAGCCTTCTGTTTAGAGCGAGGCGAGCATCAGCGGACCCTAGAGCTGGCGCAGGTGCACAAACCCAGGCACGGACGGCGTGGGCCAGGCGCCTGGGGCCCGCGGGAGAGGGGACAAGCACTGCCGGCCACACAGCTCTGGGGGCGCCACTCACCCGCGGCACATCGTGTGCGACCTCCGCCCGGGGCCCCCCACTGCAGTGTGAGCACCAGGAGTAACCAAGGAAAGGGGCCGTTCGCGCCCCCTGAGTGATGGGCCCTGGGGGAGCTTTCTAAGGACACAGGTGCCCGGAACCTTCAAGGACCACGGAATCACACTCGGACACCCGGCCTGACACGCCTCTAGGGGGCCGAGAGGGTGAAGGGGAGAACCCGGCTGCTCCACGAAGCTCGTAGGTGTTTCCTCCTAAATTTATGAACGCGCCCACATTAAAGAAAAGAAAAAAAATCACGCTTTTTGCATGAAGACTAGTTGTAAAGTATTTTCATGTTCTTTGTACACCTTCAAGTTATTTCTTGCTTTCCACTAAAAGTCGAGTATAACATTTAATAATTATTCAGGCTCTGGAGTCCCTGCTGTGGTGCAGAGGGGTCAGCAGCCAGGTTCGATTCTTGGCCCCGGGCAGCGGGTTAAGGGCCCGGTGTTACCGTGGCTGTGGTGCGGGTTGTGACTGCGGCTTGCATCTGGTCCCTGGCCTGGGAACTCCATATGCCACAGGGTGGGCAGAAAAGAAAAAAAAAGGGAAGAAAAAAAAATTATTCAGGCTCTGTTTTAAGTAAAAAGAAAATACTTTTCCTATACTAGTTTACTGTCAAAAAGCGACATCAGGTGAGTTGGAAACAAGAGAACCAGGCCAAGGAGAAAACACGTCAGAAGCTGGAACAGTGAGCCGTGCTCTGCTTCTGGATGTCAAACGAAGCCATCGGTTTCCTGCTTCTTCCTACACGTGATTTCCTCGGTAACGTCCACACTGCCAAGTGCTTGACTCTTACAGCTGATGTCCCATGAAGACCACGTTCACGTTAAAGTTGATGTTAGCAAACAATTCAATGACCTGAAAGTTTTGTGTGCAATTAGGAAGATTCCTAAAGCAACAAACGACAAATGGCAGTCTTTGAAAGTTCCCATTTCGCTGCGTAAGTCATGCATTTTACACAACAGCCTGCCCTCCAGGTCGCATGGACAGAGAAATACAAGAGCCCTTTCAGTATTTTATAATCACACCGGTTTCAAACAAACCTTGCTGACTGGCAATCTATATGGAAGGCGCCCCGGGGTTTACTCACTTGCTAACAGCCAGGAGACTGCTTCCATAGTAGAGGGGTTCTCAATGCAGCTGCAGCCACGCTTTTGCACAAAGACCTATGACGTCCCCCAGGCCCCTGACAGCAGCCCGCGGGTTTTTACTCTCACAGAGCAGCCGAGAAACCAAGAGAGAAATTTGCCAGGACACAATGCAGCCTAGCCGGCTCCTGGCAGAAGAGGGCAACTGATGAGCAATGAGAGAAAGTTTGCTGACCTGGCCTCACACCCTCAACCGTGTCTCCACTGCGCGCACACACACACATACGCACACACACCTGCTCCCCGCCCGTGGGAAGAGGCCTCCTTCTTTCTGTGCTTTCGTGCTTTCAGTATTTGGCAGAGATGCACACGAGGCCGGCCAGGTAAAGAGCTTTCAGTTAAAAGCAGCCAAACCCAACCGGTGTCAGAGCACAGTCCACAGTGAGGTCTGTAAGTCTCCTGGATTTCAACTCCGAGGCCCGTGCCTGTGAGCAGAGGGTGGGGAGGGCCCCGGCTGCCAAGAAAAGGGCGTAAACCCGACCGTGAGAAAGTGAGCGAGGAGCTACGGGATGTCGGCGCTGGAAGGCACTGCAGCGACACAGGGTCCCGCCCTCGGTTCTAAGAGGAGGAAGGCGAGGGCTGAGTGGACTGTTCTCTGCGCTCTCCCCTCTGCCTGGGGCCTAAGAACACGCAGGGCGCTCACGAGGGAGAAACGGAGGGACAGCGAGGCGTCCTCCCCTGAAGAGGCCGCAGCGGTCTGGTGGAGAAGGGAACGAACCACGACCGCCCCCGTGGACGCGACACTGCGGGCGTCAGGGGGGTAAAGGCGAACTCAGCAGGCGTGGAGCCCAGGCCAGGACCCACAACAGGCCAGCTTCCTATGAGACGCGATTCCTAGAACCCCGGCCACGCAGAGAAAGGGCCGAGACCACGTGGCCCGTGCCCGAGCAGCAGCGAACCCCTGGCCGGACAGTGAACGTCTGGGCTACTTGCTGCTGCCCCTTTGCGGGCAGGGCGCACTGGAAACTCGCCTACGAGACAAGGCGCAGACGGTGGAATGGTGTCCATTGGCCGAGAGGTCAGGAGAGGCTGACCCTCAAGACACAAGATTCGCCTCAACACGATTGATAACTGGACGCCGCTCAAAGCTTCTGGCTGGAAAGCAGCTACGTTCTCACACTACAAAAAAGAAAAAAAAAAGCCTCTTCCCTGTGGAACACTGGCTTACAGGCTCATTTCGGAATCCACGCTTGATTTCTGTCCTCTTTCCCGCGAGCCTCGGTCTGATTCCGGCTTCTGGAGGGTGAGCCCATGGAAGCGGGGAGCCAGGCAGGAAGGCCCCTGTGTCCGGGTCCCGCTCTAACACTGGACCAACGGAGCATGCTCGCACACAGCGCCCGCCGGGGCACGGTGCTCCACACAGAGGCTTCGGAGACTCAGCAGGTGCTGAGGCTGCTGCTGGATCCCTGGGCTGCGAAAGAGCTGAGGGGTTACCTGGTGCCCGCTTCCCGCGTCCAGGCCCTGGAGTGTGGCTCGGACCACCCTGTGGTCGCGACACCTCTGGTCAGTGACGCGCGCGGTCCACCTCCGTGTTCCACCTCATCTCCATCCACTTCCGGACCTCATCGGGATGCAGGAGGCAGACAAGGCCGCCCTGCTCGTCCTCAGACGGGGCACCGGGCCCCCGCCGCCCGAATGCCTTAGTCTCCAGGCCTTGACTTCCTCATGGCCACATGAGGACCACACCGCCCTCCTGTGACGGCCCCCGAGGCCAGCTCGCAAAGCCTTCTCCACCCTCTTACCCTGGATGCTTCCCTCAAGAGACGAGGCCTGCAAGCACCCGACAAGACCCAGGATGCCAGGACAGACGGGACTGGACGCAGCCATGAGGGGCCGGCGATGCTGGCGGAGAAGCGGCACAACGTGCTCACACTCCCCCCGCCCACCCGTCTCGGACAAACTCCCACCTTCCCTGCTTGGCTCAGGTGCCACCAAATTTTAAACCAGGGAGGACGCACGCTCTGGCCTCGAAAGGAACTTCTCTCGGGCACCCGCAAAGACGAGGTTTGGCTCAGCAAGGAAGGCGCGGCCGCTCAGGCCTCTCGGGGAGGCCGGTGGCTTTCTGGAACGAGAATGCCTGGGAATAAACGGCATTCCCCGAGCACAGGACTCCCGGCCACAGGAGTGCTGGGAAGTGGTGACGGCGGCGGAGAGTGACAGGCGAGGCTGGCCCGAGAGCGCACTCGTCGCCAGACCCAGGCCAGCTGCTTGCCAAAAAGTGGGCACAGGCGTACTCGCTTCTCCAGGCGCCGCAGCTGACAAACAGGTGTCACCCCAAAGGGCAGCGAGAGGCGCCGTGTGGGACACCCTCCCGCTCGCGTCGTCTTTTCTCTGCACTGTTCTTCATTAGAGCCGTTAGCCTTCCTGTACCAGGCTTGAATGACTTCAGGTGGAAGGAAAGCAAATGACGGCCTGAAAATGCAGCACATGCTTCACAAACCCAGAAATTCTGGGTCTTGTTAAGTAAGTTCTTCCTGGACACTCCCGACCGACCAAACTATGGCCGGGGTTCAAGGCCCTGCCATGCCAGAAAGACATTCCGCGTCCACACGGCCAAGAGCCCCAGAGACGCCCCTCGGCACGTCCTTCTCTGCACTCCGCCACCCTCTTGTGATGTTGGTAGAAACAGACTTCCGTGTGCTTCTTCAAAGCTTCATGGATAATCCACACTGAAGGAAGCGTTTCCACCTGTTACACGGCGGGCTCACCCCTGCACCCCACCGTCCCCCCGCCCTAACTGTCAGGAGCCTCTGAGCTACCCGGGGCTGCCAGATTTAGCAACTGAAAATACAGGACGCCCAGTAAAATCCAAGTTTCAGATACACGACAAATAAGTTTTTGGTAAATCCCAAATAGTGCATGAAAACGACTTACACGAAAAATTACTTGTCGCGTATTTGATATTCAAAAATCTAAGGAGTTCGCACTGTGACTCAGTGGATTAAGAATCTGACTAGTATCCATAAGGAGGCGGGTTCAATCCCTGGCCTCGCTCAGTGGGTTAGGCCAGCAGCTGCAGCTCCAGTTCGATCCCCAGCCTGGGAACTTCCATATGCCACAGGTGTGGCCATTTAATAAAAGAAAAAAAAAAAAAAAGACAAATAATTTGGCTCACGGTAATGAACGGCTCAGCAGTAATGAACCCAACTACTGCCCTTGAGGATTCGGGTTGGACCCCTGGCCTTGCTCGGTGGGTTAAGTTTCCAGTGTTGCCATGAGCTGCGATGCAGGCCTGCAGCTATAGTTCCGATCTGATCCCTAGCCTGGAAACTTCCATATGTCTCAGGTGTGGCCCTAAAAAGATGACAAAAAAAACCAAATCTAACTGGCATCCTGTACTTTACCTGCACTCTTGTACCGTACAACTCTTTTCTCAGTTAACTGGCATCCTGTACTTTACCTGCACTCTTGTACCGTACAACTCTTTTCTCAGTTAACTGGCATCCTGTACTTTACCTGCACTCTTGTACCGTACAACTCTTTTCTCAGTTTTAGGTCCTATCAGTTAACATTTGGGTGGTGGTCTCCAAAAGGCTAAGGTCTCACCCAGTTTGTCACCTAGTTCAAGGGTGTAAACCCGGTGTGAATATTCAATGACTCAGAGAGTTCCATGGTCATTTGACTACTAAATACCTGGTTTAAAATTATTTTAAGTGTATTTCTCATTTAAAATTTTTCTTTATAGGGAGTTCCCGTCGTGGCGCAGTGGTTAACGAATCCGACTAGGAACCATGAGGTTGCGGGTTCGGTCCCTGCCCTTGCTCAGTGGGTTAACGATCCGGCGTTGCCGTGAGCTGTGGTGTAGGTTGCAGACGTGGCTCGGATCCTGCGTTGCTGTGGCTGCGGCACAGGCCAGTGGCCACAGCTCCGATTAGACCCCTAGCCTGGGAACCTCCACATGCCGTGGGTGCGGCCATAAACCCGCGGCCATAAAATGACAAAAGGCAAAAAAAAAATAAATAAATAAATAAAATTTTTCTTTATAAATCAACATAAGGAGTTCCTGTTGTGGCGCAGTGGAAACGAATCCGACTAGGAACCATGAGATTGTGGGTTCGATTCCTGGCCTCGTTCAGTGGGTTAAGAATACAGCATTGCTATGAGCTGTGGTGTAGGCCGGCAGCTGCAGCTCCGATTAGACCCCTAGCCTGGGAAACTCCATAGGCTGTAGGTGCGGCCCTAAAAAGCAAAAAAAAAAAAAAAAAATCAACATAAGAGGGAGTTCCCGTAGTGCCTCAGCGGAAAGGACTCTGACTAGTATCCAGGAGGAGGCAGGTTCGGTCCCTGGCCTTGCTCAGTGGGTTAAGGATCTAGCGTCGTCGCGAGCTGTGGTGTAGACGCAGATAAGGCTCAAATCTGGTATTGCTGTGGCTGTGGTATAGGCTGGCAGCTGTAGCTCTGATTCGACCCGTAGCCTGGGAACCTCCATATGCCATGGTTGTGGCCCTAAAAAGACAAAAAAATTCAAAATTAGAAAAACATTTGAAAAATACTTCTGGGATATCTTCCTGGCATCTTAAGCCTGTTACTCAGAATATTATTTATTTATTTACCATTTTAGGGCCGCACCGGTGGTGCATGGAAGTTCCCAGGTAGGAGTCAAATCAGAGCTACAGCCACCAGCCCACACCACAACCATAGCAATGTGGGATCTGAGCTGCATCTGCAACCTACGCCACAGCTCATGGCACTGCCAGATCCTTAACCCACTGAACGAGGCCAGAGACCGAACCCGCATCCTCATGGATTCTAGTTGGGTTCGACTGAGCCACAACGGGAACTCCCTAGAATAATATTTATATGTTGAGTGTTTCTCTGGCAGAGTTGACAGTTTTAGTACAAGTAAAATTTTTTTAATATTTAAAACTGCTCTGTCACTGATGTTCACAACAAACAGGAGAAGACGGGACGGCCTTAGTGATCTAAAAGTTGACCACAAAATTTGCGGTACTGCCTGCTTCAAATACACGGTGGTCAAAAGAACTTCACAGAGGGTTAAAAATTTCACAGGCTGCCACGAGGATGCAAATTCTCCTGCCAGTGCTCCCTTTCTCCCTAGCTGCCCCCCGGGCATAACCAAAGAGACCAGCTCGCCACCAACTCAGGGACGTGCTGGCCCGAGACCATTTCACCTGAAAACACCCTGCTTAACGCCTCGCTTCGCCAGCGGCCCTCGGAGGCCCGGACAACAACAGGAACGGGCCGTTTTGGACGCAAGAGCATATGGGGAAACTCTTGGCCCCGCCAGGGCCCTGCCTGGTACTCCTCCCACCCCGCGACACGCCTGGCTCCGCTGACTGAGCCGTAGCTCCCCGCTGGGAAGGGAAGCCCGCGGGCGGCCGGCGGCCCTCTTACCAGTGTGTGTGAGCATGTGCCTCTGCAGGGAGCTGGCCCAGGGGAAGACCCGCGGACAGTGGGGGCAGTTGATCTTCTGCAGGCAGTTGGCGTAGGAGTTCCGCTTTGCCCTCAGCAGCCTGTCATCCGGGGGGCTGCCCGGCTCCTCGTCGCTGGGCCCGTTGTGCTCCGCGGGGGCCGCGGCCACCTCGTCCTGAGCGTCGTCCTCGGTGCTCTGCAGAAACGGACTGAACTTGTTGGTGTCCGTGGTGGCCAGCATCTTCTCGATGCTGGCGAACTCGCCGCTGGAGTCCAGGTCCACGCCGCCGCTGGTGCGCGGCCGGCTCGTCCTCGTCCCCCGCTTCCGGCCCCTCTTCTTCGACAAGCCAGCTGGTCCCTGCTCGGTGGGCGAGGCGGCCTCTGGGCTGTGGGCAGCAGGGGGTGGGTCACCGGACTCTTTTGGGCTGGTGACGTCGGTGGTGGCTTTGGGGATGGCGCCCCCTACACCGTCGGCAGCTGTGGCGCTACTGCCAGTGCTCGTGGGCCCCGGGTCGGCCACCTTGGCTTTCAGCAAGGTGGGGGCGGAGGACACGGAGGAGATGATCTGGGCGATGGAGGCCAGCGGGGGCAGCTCCTCTGTCACGGGGGGCTTTGGCAAGAGCAGGGGGGGCTTGGGGCGCAGCGGCCGCAGCAAGGCCGGGCTGCTCACGAGGGTGGAGCTGACCAGGGCGGAGGAGTAGATGGGCAGGGCGAGCTGAACCGGGCCCTGCAGAGACGGAGCGGCGGCTTCCACGGTGCCGGCTGCCGAGGCCACGGCTGCCGGGGCCCCCGGCTTATCCAGGACCCCGCTGTGCCCCACGGCCCCCGGCAGGGTGGGGCAGGCTGGTGGACAGGCGGGCTGCTCGCCGGTCCCCGGCTCCTGCTCAGGCTTCTTGGCGTCCCCAGGGGCGGCAGCGTCCTTGTCTCCTCTCCTGAGGTTCTTGGGGATGGAGAGGTCGATGGGCTCCATGGGGCCGTCGTAGGGGGCCGAGACGGAGGGGCTCAGGAAGGAGGCTGCGTTCTCCTGCTTCACGTGCACCAGGGCCAGGCCCTTCTGGGAGAAGTCCAGGGGCTCGTTGAAGTCTACGGGGAAGGTGCTGGCGGGCTCCACTTTGACGGTGACGTGGGCGGGCAGCGGCTGGGCGGGGCCCCCGTGAAGGATGCCGTTCTGGGGCTCCAGGAAGGCAGCCGGGGGTTTGCGCTCCCCGGAGGCGGCGCCACCCTCCTCCGCCCTCCCCGAGGCCTCGGCGGTCGCGTCGACCGGGCCCAGGCCGTCGGCCGCCAGCACGTAGCTCTCGATGTCGCGCTCCGGCACGTGCAGGTGCTGCTTGAGCACGTGGTGGATGCAGTTGCGCTTGGCCGAGAAGGCGGCGCTGCACTCCTTGCACTCGAAGGGCTTGCGGGCCTTGGGGCAGCCGCCCAGGCCGCGGCCGCAGTGCGAGCGCATGTGGACGCGGAGGGCGCGGTAGTGCTTGAGGTCCTCGCCGCACAGCGGGCACACCGTGTCCGGGGAGCAGAAGGCATCCACCATCTCGGCCGCGCTGCTGGTCACGTACTCGATGTTCTTCTCGATGTCCTTCCGCGTGGCCTTGAGGTGCTTCTTGCGCAGGTGCCGCTCGCAGTTGGCCTTGACCGTGAAGGGGTAGTGGCAGATCTTGCAGATGTAGGGCCGCTCGCCGCTGTGCGTGCGCAGGTGGCGGATGAGCGCCGCCTTGTCGGCGGCGATGTAGTCGCAGATGTTGCACTGGTAGGGCGAGATGCCCAGGTGCGAGCGCACGTGCGCGCGCAGCACGCCCGAGAAGGCGAAGACCTGGTTGCAGAAGCGGCACGGGTAGAGCACCTTGCGCATGGCCGGCGTCTTCTTGCCGCCCGGGCCCGTCATGATGGCCTTGAGGTCGCCCTCGGTGATCTCCTGCTTGATCTTGGCCTCCACGCTCAGGGGCAGCAGGGCCTCGATGATGCTGTCCTGCTCCAGCTGCGTCTTCATCTCGGCCCGGCCGGGCAGCTCGCCGTGCGCCTGCGGCAGGAACAGCGGCGCCGCCGCGCCGGCCTGGGCCCCCGCCTGCGCCCCCAGCAGGTGGGCGGTGGAGGCGGCCTCCACCGAGCCTTTGAGGACCTTCACCGGCGGCGGCAGGCTGGGGCTGATGCAGCCGGGGGAGGCCTGCTGGGCGCTGACCAGGGGCGGGGGCGTGGAGGTGGCCACCACCGTCCGCGGCGTGACCAGGGGCTTTGGCTTCAGAGGGGGCATGTGTTTGAAAATGGCCTGCAGAGGGGTGGCCGGGGCCTTGGACAGAGGCGGAAGACTGATCTGAGGGGGCACCGAGGCTGCCATCTTCAGGATCTGCTGGATGTCCGCCAGCTCGATGGCCGACTCGCCAGAGATGGGCTTGACCACAATGCTGCTGTCAGGCTGGATGATGAAGCCCTTCTGGAAGGGCTGCAGGGACAGGTGCTTCATGCCCTCCCTGGTGGCCGGGAGGACCGTGAGAGACCCGCCGAGGGAAGCAGCTTCGAAAGGAGACAGAGTCAGCAGGCTGGCGCAGCCGGGGTCCTGAGGTAGCTGACACTTGAGTGTCTGGAGCTGTATTGCTTGGTTGTCATCCGGCAGCGGCTCCTCGGCCGGGGCGGGCCTGGCGTCGGCGGCGTGCTGCAGGCCCAGCAAGGCCAGGAAGACCTTCTGGTCCAGGGCGTCGCCGGGCGGGGCCTTGGCCGGCAGCCGCTCCCGTGCCTGGTCGGCAGCGACGTGGGTCTGCTGGTGCAGGCTGAGCGCGCAGAGCATGGGGAAGGCCTTGTCACACGTGTCGCAGACGAAACGGTGCTGCTCGCTGATGCACCTGCGCAGGTTTGTTTCACACCAGGCCTGCGTGGACGCCGAGCGGGAAGCAAGGGAACAGAGAGGGGTCTTTAGAAACAGGCACCAAGCGGGGACACAGGAAGGACCTGCTGCCCGGCTGCCGGGCACCCGGCCTTCCCCCCAGCACAGGGAGTCCACGACCCCGCTCGCTGACTCCTGGACTGAGCGAGGAAAACCAACCAGGCACCTTACGATCCGTTCTCCTTGATACGTGACACCAACCCCCAGGCACCTCAGCGGGTAAGCCCGACGTGTGCTAAGGAATAGTATTCCAGACACGCGACTAATTCTCTCTTTAAAAATGGGTGTCGAGGAGCTCCCATCGTGGCTTAGTGGTAACAAACCTGGCTAGTAACCATGAGGATGTGGGTTCGATCCCTAGCCTCGCTCAGTGGGTTAAGGATCCAGTGTTGCTGTGAGCTGCGGTGTAGGTGGCAGATGTGGCTCAGATCCCATGTGGCTGTGGTTGTGGCTGTGATGTAGGCCGGCAGCTACAGCTCCAATTCGACCCCTAACCTGGGAACTTCCGTATGCCGTGGGTGCAGCCCTAGAAAGACAAAAAAAATAAATAAGTACGAAGAAAAAGAAAAAAAAAAGAGGTGCCGAGTTCCCATGGTGGTGCAACAGGATCAGTGGCATCTCTGGAGCACGGGGACGCAGGCTCGATCCCCAACTTGGCACAGTGGCTAGGATCTGATCCTTGGCCCATGAACGCCATATGCCATGGAGTGGCCAAAAAGAAAAAAAAGGGGAGGGGTGGGGAGAGGGGAGGGGGAGAGAGAAAAAAAATAGGGTGCCCTATGGAGTTCCCTTGTGGAGCAGCAGTTAAGGCTCGCTGCTGTGTTGTGGGTTTGATCCCTGGAATTTGTGGGTTTGATCCCTGGAATTTCCACATGCCGTGGCCAAAGTAAATTCAGTTCAGGTAGCGCTGGGTGGGGGAGTGAACAATTCACAACTTAAAACCCAAATGCTCCCTAAATGGGCAAAAGCACCGATGAGCTTGTCTTTCACGCCAGTTACCACGAAATTCAACACAAAATAAAAGGCCACAGATCCCTCTCAACAACTCAATGAAGAGGGAAAAGACCAAGCTGAATTTCAAAAGCCAGGCGCTACTAAACGGAGAGAACACAAACGACAGCATTTCACAGACAGGCAGCCGCGAGTGAGGATTCGGGACCGGCTACGAGCCCGTGGAGGCGGCTGCCCGTCACGGGCCGATCGGAGTACCTGAGAAATTCGAGGGAACTTCCTACAGGAGAAGTCGGTGAACCCTAGGTCGTGGAAGCCGGCAGGGATGGAGGGGTTGTTCTGGATGAAGGGCCTCCCCACGGCGTCCCTGGGGAGCTGCTTGTGGACCAACGCGTTGTGGCGCAGCAGTCCTCGATGCGTTCGAAAGGTGACGCAGCAAATGTCACATCTGCGAGAGGAAGAGACAGGAGGTGAGGAGGCAGCCGGTTTCCACCCATCCCCTGGCCTTCTTGTGGTTTCTGTTGCTTCCCTTTGGTGGAGCAAAATGAAAAGGATCCAGAGCCAAGAAGCTGGCCAGCTCACGGGGAGCAACAAAAAACTCTTCCTTAAAAGAAAAAAGAAAAAGTGCTACCAGCCTCTGGGTGTCTGGTCTTTGCAAGGGACACAGGCGTGACCAGAGGCCAGCGCTGGGGACCTGGGGCCACTCATTCTTCCCTGCATTACAGACATGGAGTAAACACCTCCCTCCCCAGCTTTGTGGATTCTGATCGTCAAAAGGTCATAAGCTAAACAGCATCAATTCCCTCAGCGGCCAGAGCGTCACGCCAACGTCCCTCATGCGTGACAGGGATAAAACGATAACCACTTTCTCCAGCTGAATCAGTAGCACTTGACAGTGATTATGTATTCACTTCTTTTTTCTTTTTTCCTTGCCTTTTAGGGCTGCATCTGTGGCACACGGAAGTTCCCAGGCTAGGGGTCTCTAGTCGGAGCTGCGTCTGCGACCTACACCACAGCTCACAGCAATGCCAGATCCTTAACCCACTGAGGTCAGGGATCAAACCCGCATCCTCACGGACACTAGTCAGGCTGGTCACGGCAGAGCCACGCCGGGAGCTTCCAGGTAGTCACTTCTGATGTCATCACCATCCATCTCAGAAACAACATAGCTCCGAGTACCGAGTCCGCTCCCAGACGGAGTCCACACCCAAGGCAAGGACACCCATGGGGCAGCGCACGAGCCCAGCAGGGGCTGGCATCCTGACCTTCAGCCTCAGAGGAAAACACTGAGGCCCCCAACGTTAAGCAGTGTGGTCGAGGTCACACAGCCAGGACGAAGACGAAGTGTGCGCCCTGTTCAGATCAGACCCCGACCTGGCTGCCAAGAGCCCACAAAGCCGTCTCCCGGCGCTAGACGGGCTCTCAGCAACGCGCTCCCCTCCAAGGAGGAAAGGTCGTCGCGCTGTGCTTCATAAGTGACTTGGGCACCTTAACCTTCCAGGGCCACAGAGATGCTAACCAACACCTGAGAGTGGTGTCCCCATTTCCTAGGTCTTTGTTGCCTAGGAAATGTTGCCTTCTAGGTCTTTGCTGAGAGTCGTCTTAAATACCAACGATCCACAGGGCATCGTCGAAAGCCTCTAGGCCGGCACTGAGCACAGGAGCCACGAGAGCCACACGTGGCTTAAGTTCAATTAAAGTGTCCTAGGTCACAGAAGCCCCGTCAGGCAGTCAGACGTGCACACTTCCTCCGGCCACAGAAGCCCCCGGACAGCCCTGCGTGCTCGCACACGTGCCCCTCCCCAAACCTCTACAGCAGGTCCTGTGCCTGGTTTCCAGAGAAGACAGCCGGGGCGCAGAGGGGCCCATCGACCCCTCAAGCACACGCTGCACACCACTTAGTGGAAACTTGCCCCGAGTTGAAACTCTTCTCTGGGAATGCAAGATCCTGGAATCACACGGGAGGCAGCTGAGCTGGTGAGACAAGTGCCAAGCACGCACAGCTGTGTCCCCTCACCGGGCTGTGACCATGGCACTCCTGTGTCCCCACCTCCTCCACCTGACCGCTGACGCGGCCGCACCGCTATTGAGATTCCCGTCATCGCTCAATTAAATTTAGCATGCTGGGTTCCCACGAGCCACTCAAAACACAGCCCCCTTTAAAGGACTTCTGCTCAAGCTCACTGGCTGTGATAAAGGCTCCGGGGAAGGGCAGCCGCAGAGAACCCCGAAGGCCTTCGGATACCGAGAGTCCTCCCCGCCGGCTGGCCCCGTGCGGCTTCCTTCTCACCCGGCCCTGCTCCCTGCCACCCTTGGCTTTGCGCGGGTTCTCTCCCCACACCTGTCCCGTCTGAGCCGAAGCAGGCGAGGCTGGGCCGCCGGCTGGAAGCTGCGCTGCACCTTCCCCGAAAGGGGAGACTAAGAGGAGCTAAGAAGGCAGACAAGTGCAGAGGCAGGAGGGAGCTGCCACCCAGGGCACCTCCCACCTGACACCCACGGTAACTCACTCTTCCCAGGTTCACGGTTAGCACGGACGGCACGTATCCTGTGTAGAATATTAGCAAAGTGTTTAAAATTAGTTTTTGCCAGTGCGGGGACATTGCGAAAAATACCTAAGCTCATTTCAGTCTAAGAGCCCAGTGAGTGCGTGACCATCCGGTCACACCTGATGTCAGGCCCGCCGGCAGGGAGATGCTCGAAAGTCAAAGTCAGGTGTGTGTGTGCGGGGGGTGCAGGGAACACAACTCGGGGGAAAAGATCACGCACCGTAACCCCACCTAAAACATCTTCGGTCGCCCCTCAGCATCTCTGGATTCTGGGTTTGTGAATTTGCCTACTTGCTACACACAGTTTACCTGTAACCTCAATCAGTAGGTACCTGCAGTGTGTTCCTGGACACGCAACACAACCGTGGAGCAGCAGGAATGCGCGTCCATAACACACACACACACACACAGATGGGACGGGAGGCGCTCCGCCCTCTGGGCTCAGCTCCTACCCAAACAAGTGTCCTTTCTGCTGACTCCGTAGGGCTGTGCTTCTACCATTTCAGTGCTTCCTCTTGATGGTTCTGCCTAGCACGGTCCCTAAGCATCCAGTGTCCCTAAGAGCAGGAAGGCTGTGACGTGCTTTACGGAGAACAGACGTCTGTTCGATGAGGTTCGCGCAGGCGTGAGCTGCGGTGCCGGTGGCTGAGTTCAGTGCTGATGAGTCAGTGGGATACACCAGTGTCTTTAAACAGACACACGCAATAAACTGAGGCTACGTACTGACTAGTGGACGAGAACGGGACTGGCAGCTCGCAGGGAACTAACCCCGTGTTTCCTCCAGGAACGACGGTTCGGTGCCCACTGGTTCTGTGTTCGTGGAGACTACAGAACCTCACGACCGCGACTGACAGGATCCGCTGCCCGTGCTTTCGTGGAGGGCCAGGGACTTAGGCGGAGTCTGACTCCACCAAGTGAAGATCCGGGCTGTCGCTGGACCGGTCATGCTCTTAACGCCACACCGTTGATTTCTAGGTTTTAGATTCGTTACAGGGGAGTGAGAACTTAGCTTTTTTGCAAACCAAACTAAAAAAGCGTCCTAGGTCCTCATGGTTATTTCTCTCAACTGCTCACAGGGGTCTCGCTCGCCCTGAATTTCACAGCAATTAAAACAAAACAAACCAAAACACCCTACCCAATCAGGATTATACACAAGTCTGTCCAACTTAGTTTCACAGCAGCTATTCTTTTTTAAAAACACACCAAAAAACCCAACAAAACAAAAACTAATATTTCACTGGCTTATATACACTTTTTTTTTGCTTTTTTTTAGGGCCGTACCTGCAGCATATGGAGGTTCCCAGGCTAGGGGTCAAATCAGAGCTGCAGCTGCCAGCCTACACCACAGCCACAGCCACATGAGATCTGAGCCGAATCTGCGACCTACACCACAGCTCTCTGCAACGCCAGATCCTTAACCCACTGAGTGAGGCCAGGGATCGAACCCACATCCTCATGGTTCCTACTTGGGTCTGTTACTGCTAAATCACAACGGGAACTCCCTACATTTTAAATAAACTACGGCAAGTAATTCCAAGTAGCAGTGACATAAACGGGCTGGGAAGAAATAATCCTGACTCTTGGCAGCCTCAAAATCAACTGCAGAAAACGAGCAGGTGTCCTGCACCGTGAGAGTCAAGCTTCTTAGGCTGCGCGCCACCTTAGAGCAGAAACATTTTTGAGCACTTGGCCCGTTATCAGCTCGCTATGTGAGAAACGTGTGTGCTGTTTATGTATGTATTGGCATACACATACTTGCAAGGATATATAACATACCAGGCACATCATAAAATACAATGCTCCATTACACCTGTTACGCCATTGTTCCTGGAAACGTTAAAAGGGTGAGTGGAGAGGACGCTCTCGCTTTGCTCTTGGGCCCCAGAGGCCCTGCTGAACACGGCCTCCTGGGAGCCAGCGCCTCAGCGCAGAGCCCGCTGCCCTGAGTGACCACGTGAGGGCGGCACACGTGGGTCACACGAAAGACGGAATGCCTCGGATGTGCCGACCTTCTGTTGTAGCCATGGATTTTCAGTAACGCTGAGTTTGTGCCATTTTTCTCGACATATCTGTCTCCTCCTTCGCTCTCTATTCACCCTCAAGTCCTTCCTGTTTCTGGCCTCCGGGACTGAGTCTCACGCATAGCACGCACTCTGTACACACGAGGCGGAATGAACCAGCGCCAAGCACAGGCTCCGGCCTCCAGGGAAGGCGGGTGGCAGCGTAGTCTCGGGGCCAGAGAGGCTGAGGGGGGAGCTGGGCTGCGTGACCTTGGACAACGTGCCTCGTCAGTACTTCAGCTGCCCGCTGGGTAAAATTTCCCACACGTGCCTGAGGTAAGAATTGCCTTGTTCAAAACCAGATTCCTGGGGCCACTGCAGATAGGCCCAGAAATCTGTCTAAGAGCGAGCATACCAGGTGCCGCTGACAGCGGACAAGTTTGGAGAATAAATTACAATAAGAGTTCCCATTTTGGCTCAGCAGTAACGAGCCAGAGACTAGGACCCACGAGGACACAGGTTTGATCCCTGGCCCCGCTCAGTGGGTTCAGGATCTGGCACTGCTCTGAGCTGTGGTGCAGGTTGCAGGCGTGGCTCAGATCCAGTGCTGCTGTGGCTGTGGTGTAGGCTGGTGGCTGTAGCTCCAATTTGACCCCTAGCCTGGAAACTTCCCTATGCTGTGGGTGCGGCCCTAAAAAGCAACAAACGAACAATAAAAACTAAGCAAGAGGAAGCACTCGCGCCCCGAGACTGGGAGAAAGCCCTCTCCTTCCTGCTGTGAGTCCGTTTTCTTCCTCCTCTGCAGGTGGAGCTATTCAGTTGCTGTGAATAACAGGTAACAAGATGCTCAGAGAACCGCCGGCCACTAGACCAAATACAACCATTATTTTATAGTGGGAACAAAAAGTTAGGAATAACGCTGGAATCACAGCACACAGAAAAATGCACGAAGAAAACGGAATTTTCATCTCAATAGGATGTATCCTCTCCTTTGCCACAGTCGTCTCCACCGTGGCTGTTTCATCTGGAGAAACGTGCCGTGCCCCACTGACACCATCTGCTCCGCCCCCCCCACAGCCTACATCCTGCGCACTCAGGACCTTCTAATGACTTCAAGACGGGCCCTCCAGCCACCACGCCACGGATCTCCACCTCACTTCTGAGAAAAGTATCAGCTCACAGAGGAACTTCTTGAAAGCAGCAAAGAAAAAAACCAGAATCTGCTCTGAAACCAGGGGCACGCTGAGAGGCTGGATAAAAGGAAGGAAAAAAATCCCACCGCCTCCTCCCTTCTCACGCTCGGACCTACATCTACAGACAGACTTCAAATGAAACCACCCAGAGACGCGGTTTAGGTCGCCTTCGTCAGCCAGACGCGGTGCCCAGCAAGGCCCGGCGGAGGTCGTGGCAGACCTGTGGGCAGAGCTGCTGGTGGCAGGCGCTGGTCTGGGGCTGTCTGCTAAGCCCCTTGGGTCTGTCAGCTTCATCAGGACCAAAGCCATTAGTCGATGGTCCGTACCACGACCCCTGACCCTTCTGGGCCATCTCTCAACCCTGCCGGGAACTTTGGACAAGCACCCTGTAAAATATTCAGATGGAGTGGAGCTGTATTAAGAGTCACAGAAAAGGAGCGTGCTGGAGGATGATTTCGTTTTGCAAGTGATCTGACGATGTGCCAGGGGGAAATTTTACAGATCCGAGAGGCTGCTTTCAGATTTTTCTGGCAACGGAGATGGCCCTAAGTTGGAAACTGAGGGTGACTTTTCCAAATGGAAACTAACTTTGCTGTCGGTAAGGTAAATGCATTTAATGCGGGAAGGCGTATCTAGCTGTAGGGCTTAAAGAAGCTAATAAAATTCTGTCCACTCTTCTGAGAACAAAACTTTCTTCTTTTTAAAACACATACTGGAACAGACCACCATAAGGAAAACAAGAACCCGTTAGTAGGAAAAACTCCAAGGGACAGTTTGGGTAAAGGTGAGATGACTTACGAAGCCGGCCTGCCCTCAGCTCAGGGGGAGGGCCCCCTGTATGCGAATTTCAAATCCTCTGCTCACAGAAATTCTGGGGTTTGGGGGCGTTTTTTTTTTTTTTGCTTTTTAGGGCCACACCTGCGACACATGGAGGTTCCCAGACTAGGGGTCTAGTTGGAGCTGCAGCTGCCGGCCTGCACCACAGCCACAGCAACGCAGGATCTGAGCGGCGTCTGCAACCTACACCACAGCTCATTGCAACGCTGGATCCTTAGCCCACTGAGCGAGGCCAGGGAAACCTGCGTCCTCATGGATACTAGCTGGGTTCTTAATCCGCTGAGCCACAACAGGAACGCCCAGAAACTGTTTCTGTACCCAAGGCAGTTCACCGGAGCTCACTTGCCCCAGAAAACACCTGAATTCCAGTGTGTGGCAGCAAGTGCTTCTGGGAGAGCTTCGCTCAGAACGCTGGGGTAGGAGGCAGCAGTGCCCCCCCAACTCCCCTCCCATGGCTGCTCTATTCCTGGGTGGGGGGCTCCAGCTGTCCCACTGGGGTGGGTGGTAAGGAAGGAGCTGAGGTTTGCGGGCACACAGAGCTTCCGTGTGCAGCCCACCTCCTCTGCCCGCCTTGGCAGCGGTGTCTGAGCGGGCACGGGCACAGAGAGAGACAGGAGGGGCTGGCGGGGGGGGAGTGCTTCCCGCAGCACCAGGGGGACTGAGCCAAGTTTCCGCTGTGGCCCCCAGCACACCAAGGGACAGGTGGCAGGACCAGGGGTCGCCAACGCCGAGGCTGGAGGGAGGGAGGCAGCGGGATCCCGGGCGCCTTCGACACGCGCTTCATCCACAGCCCGTCCTGTCCCTCCTCCTACGGAAATTCAGCAAGCGCACACAGTCCCTCAGCGCGCGGCTCCGGCCTTGCATTGGCCGAGCTGGAAAAAGTGCTTAGTTACTGTGGCCAGAGAGGTCCGGCCCCACACGGGCGGCGCGCCGCACCTCGCCCGCCGGCCGCAGCCCAGCGAGCTCCGGAGGCCCAGGACCTCTCTGGTTTGTTCGCTGGGGGTTTGTCCTTTCAGTCTCAAAGGACTTCAGTGCAAATGAGTGATGTTTTTGTTTGCGCCCAGACCCATGACTAGTCTCAAACAAAACAAAACAAAAGCTGAGCCTTCGAGTCCCTGAATCTAGGACTGTCACGGGCCACGCCACACCCGTGGGGCTGGGCGCTGCAGAACTGCCCTTTTACAACACGTGCCCTGCAGCAGACACTCCGCCCGTCCTTCTTATTAGTTTTGAGAAGAGAACTCAGGGCGCGGGGCTGGGGTACAGCGTGGTGTGGGCACAGCCCAGGGGTAGGATGGAGGGCGAAGCCGTCCACGGGGCAGCTCCCAGCAGGGCCAGCCGTGACTCAGCAGGGGCCGGCCAGGAAACAAGGAAAGTGTAACCACTAACCAGAGCGCTTTCCCAAATAACCTTCCCAAGGACCTGCGCACGCAGACTAAGAGCCGAGCGCAGAGAAGTGGGGAGGCAAAGTCACTAGCAGCATGACCTACAGAAATGGAAAACAAGGCCACCGAAAATCTTAAGAGGAAACATGTTTTAAACTTTGCGGCTCAGTGGTTCTGGGGCTTCAGCTCCTCCCAGGTCGTGACAGAGCCACTGGTGACCTTAACCCTCCAGAACAAGGTAAAAACCCTGAAATCATCAAGAAAGCTGACGAGCAGGCCAAAGAGAGGCCCTGCTCCCGGGGCACCTTGTTTCCCGTTGCTCTGTCAGGTTAAGGGATGGGAAGATGATCCTCATCAAGACAGGGTTAAAAAAACAAAACCTTTTACTCATTATGCTAAACGTATTTTTGAAAGACTGCTTCGGCAAATTTCAAACATCGAGAAACACAATTCTTTAGAAGCTCAGGTTCCCCCACGATCTAAGGGAAATGACGTATGGTCCTATAATTTAAAGGTATCCAGTGTGCTCAAGCTTCCACGTGTCTGGGTTTCCACGCGGCTGGAATCTCAGCATCTGGGAGGCAGGACTCAAACCAAATCTAAGCAGCCATTCGGTTACTCCGTCCTTACAAAAGCGAAAGTGGATAAAAGTGGCTCTAGAACAACACAAAGGGCCAACCGGCTCCCACGTTCTCTGCCACGTAAGGAGTGCCTGGCAGAGCCCAAGAACTTGCTTCCTTCTCTGTCTCGCCGGGATGGACTCCTAGCGAGGGACACAAACCTGTAACTGAAGAGTTGCAAGACCAAAAACGCGACAAACTGCCCACGTTCTAAATGACAGCATCAGAGTAAAGGTTCAGGGAGCGTGTGTCACGGTCTGAGGACAAGTTCAGGGTCACGCCCTTCATCCTCACAAGTCCCCACGTCCATTTCCCAGATGGGGGGATGAGCCCAGGGTCACGGAGAAGCCAGGCTCAGCGAGGCTGGAGCTGGCCGCCCGCCCCCCACCCTGCCGTGCTGTTTGGAGGACGGTGCTGCGAGCGGCCCAGCTCCCGCCACAGCCCGTGTCACATCCTCAAGGCTGCAGTCTTTGCAGCACTCCCACTGCTTCCTGAGGAGACTGAATTTCTTACTCACGACAGTGTTTTAATCGAGGGACTGACATTCCTTTTTTAAAGGGATTTCATGCTTCATTTTTCCCCCCGTCCTGTCTCCAGAGGCAAGAAGGGGTGAGTGCAAACAAGCGCTGGCCGGGGCCCCACCCGTGCAGACACTCCTCTCCCCGCCGCCCCCCCCAGGCCCGGCCAGAGAACTGACATCCAGCAGCTGCACTAATCTCTCCCAGTTGCCGGGAGCAACAGTGATGGCCCTGTGACAGGGCCCTGGCCCACGGCAGCCCGCCCCACGCCCAGGAACCCGCCGGGCTGCACACCACGTCCAGATCCCTCCGCCGAAGCCGAGCTGCGTGGGGCGGGGCAGGTCCACGGGCTGCTCTGCGGGCGGGTGCGCGGGTGGGCGGGCGCCCAGGAGCCGGGCCCTCCCCTCGCTCAGCCCCCAGCATCGTTTTCAATCTGCCTCCACCTGGCTGAGCCTCGGGGACCCGGGACTCTTCAATACGAGATGCTGACGAGTATTTTGCTACGCCCTCTCCCTGTTTTTAGGCTGACATTTAACAAGCGCGGGACCAGCGCCACGGGAATCTCCTAGGGTCTCCCTGCAGGGGATGGGCGGGTGTGTGGAGGCGGGCGGGGCGCAGCGCAGGGAGCTGAGCCCTCCTCGAACACCTGAGAGTCCGGGGCGGGGGTTCTGGCACCTCTCCCACGCCCTGCAGGCCTCCCGCTCCAGGCCTGCAGCCGCAGGCAGCCGCCCCTGCAGAGCCCACCAGGTTCCCCTGGCACTAACCCCCCCTGCGGATTTAGGGGTGTCTATCTCACAGACATCCAGGATCCAGTTGGATGGGATGGAGGCCCGAGCCGGGCAAGCGCAGGGGGGCGCCACGGCATCGGGTGTCAAACGCCGAGGGACACCTCCCGCCAGCCAGCCAGGCTTGGACAGCAGGCCACCGGCCCACCTGGCCTGGACCTGACCCGCTTCACTCTGCTAGAATCGCTCATTTACTGTTTTCGGTCGACCTTCAAGGGGCCCTGTCTCCACCGTCACTGCTTTTCTCTCAAGTCTGGTCAAGCCCTGGCACACGACAAGCATGCACTCATTTGCCAGATGTAGTTTAACTGAAATGACTTAAAAATTATTGAGATAATTTAACTGAAACAATTTGAAAATTATTTATTATCTCCTTTCACCCAGAAGCCACGTAGGATGAGGTAACTTTTGCCAGATTCCACCCCCGGCTGCAGCCACAGAGTCACTGTGACCACCCAGATGTCCCCCCTCGCAGCTCAGCCCCCACAACAAAGCCTTCCCAGCCTCAGGTGGGCCTGCCCTGGGCGGGGGGCTGCGGGGGTTTGGGGAGACGCCTGTTTCCATTGAGATGGGCTGCACTTTCACCCCACGCGCGGGATTGCAAAGCCTTCGTATGGAAACCAGAATGTGAACCCACCACCGACAGTTGGTGTAGTGACCTTACGTGCTGTATATACTGGTGCGTCAGCAACGCATGATGGACTCCGCTATTTCTTTTCCCTTTTTAGAACGTGGCTACTAGAAATCCTGAAAGGGCCCTCGGCCTCTGCTGCTGTTTGCAGTGGCTGGGCTGACCTGGACTTCCTTCGCGCCCAGCAGTGGACGGCCTGTTACCCTGGTTCTATTCTTATAACCAAGCACGACATTCAACACCGAGACGTCCTCACAAGGGGATGTCCTCTGCGCGTCCACCTGCTCGCTGGACACCCTGTCCGTCACCTCCAGCTCCAAGCGCCAGTTCTCAGCGAGCCTGCGCGTCTCATCTGGGGGCTGCACAGAGGGGCCGAGCTGCCGCCCGACCCGCTGGGGCGCAAGCAAAGCCGACCCTCACCCTCGGGGCGGCTTCGAGTCTTTGTTTCGCTCTGTGCTCACACTTCGCTGATTTGAAACACAGGGGACTTCCGGCGAAAGGCCTCAGCGTTTACGCGAGTCTGAATTGCCAACACCTTTTATTAAGGACCAGCGGGCACCTCGCCAGCCCCGGGACCGGGGGTAAGGGCAGGAGGCAGGGAAGCCAACAGCTGTTTCGAGTTAAAAGCTTTCTGTCTGAACTGGTAGCATATCCCACTGTGGTTCTGCTGCCTTTGGGGTTTGCAGATGGAGTCGCTGCCTATTTTAGCTCCGGGTTAACAAGCGGTCTCTCTCACCAGCCTCTGTCACAGTTCACTGCCCGGCTGGGCCCTGCTGGCTCCCGCCTGCCCCCCGGCATCCCCTGATAGCAGGCTGTTACGCGGACGGCAGAGCAGAGAGGAGAAAAGGGAAATGAACTGGGTTCTGTAATCAGCTCCTCTGCTTTCCAGACGCAAGCCCCACCCACACGGGAACGGCCACGGCCACGGCCGGGGGACGGCCTGCTTGCTGCCCACCCCACCCCCGCAGACGCAAGGCAGCCTCTTCCTCCGCCACTGCCAGCAGGGCCGGGTCGCCGCCCGGCCACACGGCTCGTCCGGTCCAGCTCCCCAAGCGGAGGGGCGTGACCGAGTGGGCGAGGGGAACAGGCAGGACTTGAGGTTTAGCTTCACAGCCTTGGCGCCATGGCAAGTGACCGCGCACCCAGGCACGGAAAACCCGTGTCCGAGGCGACTCCCGCCCCCACGCTCCCCGTGCAGCCGTCCCCGCCCGTCCCCTGATCCTCCCCCATCACGGCTCCATGCCGTGCTGTGCAGCCCGCACCTGCCCAGGCATCTCTCCCGAGAGCGAGGTTCTTGTCCCTGTCGGGTAGAGTCACCTAGAAGAGGCTAAGCGCGTAGTTCCTAAGATGACACCCGATCCCAGAATGAAGCACAGAGTGAAGGAAGACCTGGGGAGGAGCCCGGAAACGAGCAGTGGCACCTCGGTGCCGGGTCAGAAGTGCCCACGGGGGTCAAGGTCAGAGCTTGAGGGTCGCGGCTGCTATTTCTGCCTCTGCCCCCCGCTCAGCACGTGGGCTCCTCTGGGACCCTCTGGGGACCTCGCCTCCGCCTGCTCAGGTCCTGGGGCTGAGGGAACGGCTTCAGTAGTCACCACCCACCACCAGCCCACATCCCGGGGATGCTGTGCACATTCCTGAAGCCACGCAGGCGAGTTCCTGAATCTCTCAGAGCGACGGGGCCACCGGAGGAAGAGCCAAAGGCCTTTTTCTTGGTAGAGAGAAGGGCAACTGCTAAGAGGCAGGTTTCAGAGTCACAGCATTTCAGGCCTCAGAGGAACACCAGGACAATCCGGTCTGGCTCTCCTTTGAGGTCCAGGTCCCACGTGAGCAGAGGCGAGACCACGCCCGCCCGTCACATCATGTAATTTCCCAAGACGGGGCAGTCACCTAAAGACATTTTCTAGAGGTTCCCATTGTGGCTCAGTGGTTAACAAACCCGACTAGCATCCATGAGGACATGGGTTTGAGCCCTGGCCTCGCTCAGTGGGTTAAGGATCCGGCATTGCCGTGAGCTGTGGTGTAGGTCGCAGACCCAGCTCAGATCCCGCGCTGCTGCGGCTGTGGTGTAGGCCGGCGGCTACAGCTCCTGTTAGACCCCTAGCCTGGGAACCTCCATATGCCGTGGGTGCGGCTCTAGATAAGGAACCTCCATATCCTGCAGGTGTAGCCCTAAAAGACAAAAAAAAAAGAGACATTTTCTAGCACTTCAACTGCTCAGTTTAATCTCTCCATAAATTCCTTTTTACCTCTCATGGAAAAATGTCAAGCTAATGTGATTAAGCATAATGACATCTGACACGGCTTTAAGTCACCGGACAATTTCCCCCCAACACACGTCCTGAGCTGGCTCACCAGGCCTGTGCCTGCGGGACGGAGACCTGGTCCATACAGTGAGTCGGACCAGCAGATGCCCCAGTCTCTGCACTCCCAAACTGCCTTCTGAAACCCGAAGCTGCAGTCAAGCACGGACCCGCCTCTGCTCCGGGAAGTCCAGCTGTGCCTCTCAGGACGTGTGACTCTCGAGTCTCACAACGCCCGAGGCTCCCCTACGGCGCCTTAAATGCGATGCAGCAGCATTTTCAAGGTGGCTGCTGGGCGGGAGAGGGTACCTGTGCAGCAGGGACCCAGAGCCTTCTGCCTGATGAAAACCGTCTCAGAGAAGGTGGGAAGAGGAAAGAAAGCTGAGTCGTCCCCCACCCAAACCCCGAATTCTGCTGGAGGTCTTATCACCACTCGAGCTTCCTGCCTGGACACTGAGGGTCAGAAACAGCGGAGCCAGCGAAGACCCACACGGAGCCTGGACCGGCGGGGCCATCCCCAGTCACCCCACCGCCACAGGCGGCACTTCAGGCCCAGGGGCCCGCACGACGGAACCTGTCTCGCCCCGAACGCTTTCTCCGGTTTCTCTGCTACCAGCCAGTCAGCCCCAACACCCAGGAGCACCTGGCGCCCCCCCCCCCCCCCCCCCCGCGCGCGCGCATTCGGGCTGCACCTCCTTCTGAGAAGAAAATGTGTCTGCTGCTCAAAGCCCTGTGGGCAGGGGGCTCCCTGTGCGCGGGGGGCCATGCGGCTCGGCCAGGGGCCCCGCCAGCAGCGCGAGAAGCGGAGTGACCCCGGTGAACCCTCCCGGGGCTGCAGCCGCTGCTCTGACCCCGCGACCCCCGCCCAAAGCCCTCTCGTGGGCCCCGCTGCCGGCAGCACGGCCCGGGCTGCAGTCACGGGAGGCGACGCGTGTCCCGCGGCCCGAGCGGAGCCCGGAGCACTGGCCGGCCCGCCCGCCGCCTACCTCAGCGGGTTGTCGGAGTGGGTCTCCATGTGGGTCTCCAGCCCGTACTTGCATGCGAACTCCTTGAAGCACAGTGGGCAGTGAAACACCTCGTCGCCTTTCCTGTCCGCAGCCCCCGGCTGCCCGTCCTCCAGCATCTTAGCGCAAAACAGAGACGGGCTGTCACCGGGGGGTCGCCTCAGAGGGGCCCACGCTGCTCCGGGGCTGGAAAGGAGGACGGCGCCACCATCCTCGCCGTGAGGGAGGCTGCTGACCAGCCCGTCAGGGGACAGCCATCCCGGGGACACCACCGCACACCCGCCCTCGACCCGCGCCCCGACTCCACGGCACCCCAGTATCTGCCGGGAAGACATGGGGAACGGAAGCCACGCTTAGCAGGCGCCCGTTCCAGCTGGAGAGGCTGGGAAGCCCGGGGACCACGGAGCCAGCTCTCCGTGCGGGCAGCGGGCTCGGCCGGGGCGCCACAGAGCAGGCGCCAGCAGGTGTTCTCCTGACACCTCAGCGAGGAGCTCGGGTGGGCGTCTGCCGGGGCCCAGACGGGGGAGCTGTGCCGAGAGCCCCGGGGTGGAGACCTTTTTAGCAGGTGCTGGGTCTTCCTTCTCTGACTCCGCGTCATGACTCAGTTTCCTCTTGGAGGACAGCCGCCTGCGCTTCAGCGGGGACGGAGGCGTTGCAGCCGTGGCGCTGTTGGGGTCCTTCTCATGAATCTTCATGTGCCTGCAGAGAACACACACACACGATGCGATTCAGCAAAAAGCCGAGTTGTTGTATTTAAAACGTTTCTCACTTTCTACTTGGGCGCTGGGACTTAAATTCTCCTCTGTTAAGAGATAGGGGGTGTAATTTATAGTGACTTCTTTTTAAAACCTTATAATCTCCCTGAACCCCTCTTAAAGCTCTCACAACCAAGTGTGAGCCAAAACCACGGCTCAGCGCCTTGCTGTCTGTTGGAAGGAGTTCATGAGCTTCGCTGGCTCTAATGAGATGAAAACAAACGACCTGCTGATCCGTTCTGCTCGTTCAGACAAACTGCACTATCTCAGGACACAGCACTCTGCGAAATACCAACTCCCAGGTACCGCGGCTCGCCGGCAAGGACGCCCTCTGCGGCCCCGCACCCGCCCCGCCGACTGGAACGCGTGTTCTCGCTCTTCCGCTTTTGCAGGCATGTTGGGGTCAAACCTGAGAAGTGCTGTCAGAGCAAGCGTCTCGAGCGCCCGAGACCTGAAGGTCTCCCCGCACCACTCAGGGCCTTGCAGGGGTCTGTGGATCGTGAGGGTCGCCGGCACAACGGGCGAGCTACACATGGCGACCCCGACTTTCACAGGATGAGACACACCCGCCTAAGAGAGGACTACAGCAGCAC
Organism: Catagonus wagneri; assembly: GCA_004024745.2. Taxonomy (NCBI): domain Eukaryota; kingdom Metazoa; phylum Chordata; class Mammalia; order Artiodactyla; family Tayassuidae; genus Catagonus; species Catagonus wagneri. The sequence goes on from PVHT021183524.1 coordinate 30,332,230, forward strand.
GTGTACGTTCCCCCAAAAAAGTTTCGTAGGTAGCCTGACTTTATCAAGTTCTAAAACAAATGTCCTAAGAACAAGGCTCCAAGAGCTGCAGGAAAAGGATGGATGGCATCACGGAAGTCTCAACTTCCTTGCCCCGTGACATGAAAGGTTTAGTTTCCCTAATGATGGTCGTCAGCAGCAGCAGCAGCAGCAGCAGCATCTCGGCTCCAGATGTGGGAACGTGGGCATCGTTGTTTAAGAATTAACTGTCAGAGGATTTTCTTCCAGGCGACGTTCGGGGCAGAGGACAGAAGCGTTCTCATCAGCGGTCCTCTCGCATTTCTAAAGCTCAGCTCAGCTTGCTGCTGCTGCACCTTCTGCACAGAGGCCCGGCCGAGGGTGAAAGGGGCAGGAGCTGGTGAGCCACGGGCAGCAGCAAGCCAGGCTCTGGGCCAATGACTCTACAACTGCCAGGACGATGCGCCCGCCCCCGGAACCTCTGCCCTGATCCTCCTCTGAGGGCGAGGACGTGAGACCCTGGGCTTGCCTGGCCGCCAGCCCTGACCACACCACCCAGTCACCCGCCAGCAGGTGGGAGGTGGAGCAGAAGACCTAGCAGAGAAGCTGGGAAAGAATCACAGCCACCGCGCCCACGCCCCAGCTCGCTCCCTGCTGAGACCAGGGGAAGGTTCCTTACTGGCTCTCTGTCAGGCTAACGGCCTGCTCCCCAGTAACCCCTACTGTTCCCGGGGGCACTCAGCAGACCGTCACCCGATATCAGTGACTGAGGAGAAAGCGAAAGGCCGCTAAGTCTCTTTCAGGATTTGCTGCGCAGCTCGTTTCAACTTTAGAAATGTAAAGAAAGACTTAAAGCAGCTAAGAACTGAGGAAATATGATAATATTAAGGGATGTAAATTAGTACCAAACCCCTCCTTTCAATAAATCACTCAAGATTAATGTTAAAAACACAGACGTCCCCCTTTCTGCAGCCGACGGGTCACTTGTGCAGATAAACGGGAGGCTACGATAACCCAGCGGGATACCGGGAACCAGAGGCTGCGACGGTGGGCAGCCCCGTGGCAGTTCCCAGCTGCGCCTATTCTATCAGATGACACTCATCCTTACAAAAATGGATGCTTTTACTCTCGAGCCCCTGCGTTTTCAGAGAGAAGCCGCTCTCACAAGGCAGGGGCGGGGGGCGGACTGGAGCGAGCGTTCAGCGTCTGCAGGGAACTCGACCTGGATCACGGCTGCCACTCTGCGGAGGGGCTGACACACCACGGCCGCAGCTAGAACGCCAAGGTCAGCGCTTCCCCCCGAAACTGCTTCCAAAGGCCAAGCCTTTGCATCTCTGTTCTAGATCACAGGATGGAAACCCTGGGCTCTACCCTGAACCCCGACACTTCCTCTCCGAGTGACTGTGCCCACAGCCTCGCCACTGGCACCAAACTCTAACCTACGGTAAACAGAAGGATGAAGGGCCCATGAGTCGGGCCCGGAAGCTTCCCACCACCAGTCCCGGGGAGACAAGACCAGGTCCAGGCCGTCTCCAGTTTGGTGGCAAGTACGAGCTTTCTGAACACACCAGCCACTCCCGCACTCTGACTGCGCCCGGCTGGAGCCTCGGTTCAAAGCTCGAGCAACGTTCCACTCTAGGGTTGAGTCTCTGCTTACTGGCCCAGACACAGGGGTTCCTAGTCTGTCCCGCCAGCTATGGGACGACCAACCACTGCAGGCTCATTTAAGAACTTGATTCAATCAATAACTACACTGTCAGGAGCTCCGGCCTTCAGTAAAAGACCCTGACCCCACCCAACCCCCTCCCTTCTTCCCTGGCCCCCACAGCAGGAGTGGCCGCACGAGCTGTCCCTTTTCTGCAGAGGCTCACAAGAGGTGGGGGGTGGGTCACCGTGATGAGCCACTGGTGGCCTCTTCCCCACAGAGTGTGGCCAAAACAGAGATGAGGGCGGGCCGGGGGGCGGGGGCAGCGGGAACCGACCCCATTTCTCCTCTTTAGAAGGCCTGGGTCTGTCCTTCTCCCGGGGTTTCTTTCAAAGGCTCATTCAGCTCATTTGCATGTCACCGAAGAATCAACAAATTGCCACGAGCCGCAGACTGGAGGGGAGGCGAGATGCCACGGGGCCTCCCACAGGGCACACGATGTCCTCCTGCAGCCCCGCTGGAGAGCAGAATTTAGTTCTGACCGAGTACTTGCAGCAACAAGGACACCTCCATTGTCAGCAGTGCTGAGGGTTAAACCATCTTCCCTGGGACGAGTCAGGAGTACCCTCCTAGAGTTCCTGCCATGGTGCAGCAGAAACAAAAACAACTAGGAACCATGAGGTTGCAGGTTCAATCCCTGGCCTTGCTCAGTGGGTTAAGGATCTGGCGTTGTCATGAGCTGTGGTGCAGGTCGCAGACGCGGCTCGGATCCTGCGTTGCTGTGGCTGCGGTGTAGGCCAGCGGCTACAGCTCCGATTCGACCCCTAGCCTGGGAACCTCCACATGCCGCAGGTGCAGCCCTAAAAAAGCAAAAAAAAGAAAAAGAAAAAAAAAGTCCCCTCCTTTTCCCATCTGTCTGTCCTTGGGCCACAGAGGGTCCACCTTGCCCTTCTGCAGGGCTGCCCTTCAGACAGTTCAAGGTGGGGCCTCTTCCCCGGCTCCTTCAGCCAGTGGCCCCCAGCTCTGCTCTCCAGTCTGCTGGTCATACTGGTCGCTACTTATCTCGGGACACTCCCCAGTTTGTGACTATCTTTCGTGAAATGTTGGATCAGAAGTGGATCCTAATCTGGATGAGTGCAGGGCAGACGGGGCGGGAGGGCCACGTCCCGAGGTTGCGGGAACGGAGCTGGGGTTCCCTGTGTGTTGAGCAGCAGCTCACACCCTCAGTGCCTACACAGACCCCCGAGGCTTCTGCATTCAAAGTGCCGCCAAGCCCTGCGTCCTCCACCCTGCACCTGAGCGGTCCAAGGCTTCCCAATGTCCAGGTCACCCATGGATGCGACGGCCATCCGCCCTGCTTTCCCTTGTGCTACCCTTGTGATTGTTCATTCCCCACAAGGCAGCTGGTGAGATTCCAAACACGGATCAAGCCATCCCCTCCTCTGCTTAAACGCCCCTGACGCTCCTTCCTCAGGTCTGCCCGTCTCTCGGGCCTCCTCGGCTGGCCCGAACCCCGACCCTGGGGCCCTTTCGGACACGCGTGCTCTCTCGGGGTCCCTCAGACTCATGCGACCGGCCGGCCCGGGGCTGGTGCACTGGCGCGTCCGCCACCTGGGCTGCTCCACCCCAGACCTTGCAGGGCCAGCTCCGGTCATCACGGCAGGAGCCCTGGCCCTTCACTCGGATGCTCTCCAGCCGGTGGCGAGGGCGCAGAGCAGGTGGTCAAGAACTATGTGCCGAGCGGCCGGCTGGCTGCGTACACACAGGGGCCAGTAGGCGACGGCTCACTGAGCGGCCGGCTGGCTGAGGTGTGGGCAGAAGTCCACATCTGCAGCATCACCACAGCCTACGTCCTCGGGTTCCCAGTCACCTTGTCGCTCGCCTGGCAGGATTTAAGGTGAGCAAACTTGCTATCAGATTGTACAGAAAACACTGCTTCAGTGAAGCATGGCCCAGAGGGCAACGCCAAGGATGTAGGCTAATTTTTTCTCTCATTGGAATTCCTCTGCGTTTACGCATTCAAACCTACACCTACATCCACAGGAGAGAGAAGTTAATATGCACAACCCTCCCTTCCGCCCCGAACCTTCTCGCTGCTGGTTCTGAACACAAGAACTTTCCACTGAACTTTCTCAGCTATGATTTGGAAATGGAGGCAAACTTTTTTTTTCTTTCTTTTTATGGCTGCACCTGAGGCATATGGAAGTTCCTGGACTAGGAGTCGAATCCGAGCTGCAGCTGCTGGCCTACACCACAGCCACAGCAACACTGGATCCAAGCTGCATCTGTGACCTATATAGCGGCTTGCGGCAGGCAGCACACATCCTTAACCCCCTGAGCGAGGCCAGGGATCGAACCTGCATCACCACAGACACTATGTCAGGTTCTTTAACCCGCTGAGCCACAGTGGGAATTCCATGGAGATGGAGGCCACTCTTAACCATTCAAGCACTGGCTTGCCCTGAGCAACAAGCAGGTAGGTGAAAAGGCAAATCTGGGTGGGAAGATGCTGGGCAGCTGGAGGGACCATGTGACAGCAATGGAGTCTGAAGGCAGCTTCCTGAAGAGCTCGCTGTGGACGATGCTTCCGGTCCTACCGTCAGGAGCCATGGAGACACCACGAGTCACCTAGGTAACAGCTTCAGCTTCCTCAGCAGTAAAATGGAGATAATACCGCCAGTCTCAGAGCCAGTGGTCTGCGAACTGTGGTCTTCGGACCAGCAGCACTGGCATCAGCGGGAGCTTGTTACAAATGCAAATTTTTTGGTGTTTTTTTTTTTTTTCTTTGTCTTTTTAGGGCCGCACCTGCGGCACGTGCAGGTTCCCAGGCTAGGGGTCTATTCGGAGCTACAGCTGCCGGCCTACACCACAGCCAAAGCATCGTGAGACCTGAGCCGCGTCTGCAACCTACACCACAGCTCACAGCAACGCCGGATCCTTTAACCCATCGAGTGAGGCCAGGGATCGAACCTGCATCCTCATGTATGCTGGTCAGATTCATTTCTGCTGAGCCATGATGGGAACTCCCACAAATGCAAATTCTTAGGCCTGGCCCTGGACCTGCAGACTTGGAGACTCTGGGCCCCTCCAGCGGCACCCACGCCTGCTCAAGCCTGACAACCACTGGAGCGCAGTTAAATTCTTTAGCCCCTCGCAGTGTTCACAGGTCAGTTTAACCATCAGACTGGGATGTTCGCATTTCTTGGAGAGAAGCGTTAAACCTCTCCCGGGCTCACCTTGCAGGATACCAGCAGCCCTGCACGAGTTCATCTGGTATAAACACGTAGCGAAAAACTGGGAAATTTAACATGCTCACACTTATCTCGGGGTACAATCTTTTGGAAAACTTTCAACAAGTTTAAAGGATCACCTGCTAGAAGGTGTCCTAAGGCAGGTCTCAAACCTTCCTCAAGCTGTCCCGTGTCTAATTCGCAAGAAGCCAAAGCTCAGGCAAGATCCAGACACTTCCAGTGTTTGCTAACCTCTCGGTCTGAATTTCCGCCTGGCTTCTCCTGATTGGGGGCTGAAGTGTTTGATCCCCGAGTGAGCAGCATCCTAAGCAAGGTCACTCTTGCAGTGATCAGGACACAAAGCCAGCGCCCGGAGCCGCTCAGGGCCACGCCAGACTGAAGCCAACAGGTTCGCACAGGCTTTCACAGCTTGATTACAGACACAACCCTGGCTCTGCTTTTCCGACAAAGCTCTGTGATAACGAAAGGGGAATGGATGAGATTAAGAGGCATCTCAGCCCTACAGCCTACATTTTGGGTCAAAGGAAAGTAAGTCTCCAGAAACATCTGTGCATGTTTTCCCCAACAGACGTGAGGACGGCAGGAGAGGAGTTTGGGGCGCAGAGGTGAACCTGACACCTGTAAGGCAACCCCGCCCAGTACCAGGAAATGGGGGGTTAGGGGTGGGGAGTGAAGACAGACGTGGGCAAGGCTGCGGGGGGGGGGGCGGCTATTCCCTCTGTGGCTCCACCTGCGAGCTCAAAGGCACCTTCTAGTAACTCAGGTGCTGCTCAGGTGCGGCCGTGCTTATCCTGAAGGCAGGTCATGCCAGCTGTGCCAGGGTGTGGAGGAAGGTCGGGCGATGGTGTCAGCAGCCGCGCTGGCCGAGAGCCAGCGCTGGGACACAGCACCACTGCCGCAGGCCCCTGGTGGGGAGCTGAGTCCTGGCCCCGTCTCCGCTCGGGGAAAAAGGACCACACCCGCACCGGCCTTCCCCAGCTCTGCTTCCAGGCCTCCGGAGGGGAGCGCGCCCCAGAGCCGAGAGCAGCTCCTCTCGCTGACACAGCCCCTGCTGCCAGACCAGGCCTGCGGGAGAGCCGCGGGCCGTGACTCAAGGCAGGCGCAGGCGGTTCAGGTCCCCGTTACTCATTAACAAGCCTCCGCCAGGAGGCCTGAAAAGGCTCTCCAGCCCCGCCTCAGGGCTCCAGCTCGGGCTCGACCCCCGCCCCCGTCCCCAGGTCCCTCTGAAGCGACGGAAGGCGGCTCCTTCTCCACCTTGTGCCGATGGACGGAGCCGGGCTCAGGCTGCTCGCCCAGCCCCGCTGCTGGCCCCGGAAGCCGCTGACTTCAGGACCGAACCCAGGTACTGACGTCCACGCGGAGGGCAGAGGCCTGCACTGCGCGCCCTCGAGCCCCTTCCTCCCCTCCCGACGTTCAGCGCCAGCGCAGGGAGCCTGGCGGTCGGCCCATGTCAATAAACACCAACTTGTAAAAAGTCTTTATTCCAGACCTGTTCCTAACCGCCATGCTTTTGAATCCGGGCCCGCGGAACCCTCTGTACCTGCCCGCTCCGCCTGCCCTTGTTTCGCTAAAACCGTCTTCGGTTTGCCACGCACTCTCCAGTTTAAAACCCCCACAGAGAAGCCAGGCTGGCTCCCTGGACACCAGTTTAAAACCCCCACAGAGAAGCCAGGACACGTACATGTTATTTCCACGTAAAAGTACCAATTCTGAGAAGACAAACAAGAGCGCTCAGAGGCTGGAAGAGCTGACGGCTCTCTCAGGCAGAGGACTCGATCGTTCCCGCAGAGCCAACAGCGGCCCACCCCGCGTCCACCCAGCGGAGGTGAGAGTCACGCCTTCCTCAGGACAGGCAGCCGCCTCGCTGCATCGACTCCCCTTCCCTGGGCCCAACTCCGCTACTTCTTCAACCTTCCTGTGCAGCCCGTCCCAGGAGTGGCTTGTCCCAGGACTGGCTCACGTCTGTGCTCTTAGGTGACGGGGGCCATCACCTCTGGGGGCAGCCCCCGGAGCCACCCCCCACCCCGAGAATGCCTTTCCGTGGCCAACAGCTGGAAACCCAGTCGAGCCAATCCCCGAACCTCCACTTCACGGCAGAGTGGAGACGTGCAGGTTGCCAGACCTCTTCTCCCCACAGCCCTTAGCCTAATTCCCTGACTGCTTAACAGAGCCACTCCGATGCGGAAGCATGACTATCTCCGTTATAAGGGGGTACCAAGCCGCTGTCTGCTGCTCCCCAGCCTTTTCCAAAAGAGGGTTGAGCCGCGCGGGGGCTGGGCCCTGGAGACGGGCTGCCTTGAGCCAGACGGAGATGTGGGCGCGGGCATGGGGGCAGGGAGGTCACTGCCCCCACGGGGACCCCGACCCTCTATGACTTTGGGCCAGCAGCAGATGGCCGAGGGTGAGCGGCGTAGACTGGAAGCAGAGAAGTTGAAAAGGGCTCCAAAGAGAAACCTCACTTGCGAATACCGGCTGGGCCACAGAGGCCTTGCCTGTGACTGTGCAAAAGTTTACAGCCCCTTCTAGCTACGTGGGACAAACACGCCACACACGGGCCTCGGCTTGCCGGGTGACACACGGCTCACATGACATGCGGGGCAGGGGGAGGCGGCAGGAAGATGTTCTAGCCACAGGAACTGGGTGCGCGGGGCGGGGGGGCCCCAAGGTGTGCTTGCAATCTCAGCTGAAGCCCCCGCCACCACAGGCCTCAGTCTTCCCGCCTGCAAAACTGGCACGGCTTCTGGCTGGGTTACATAAGCAGAGAGGGAGCCCCAAGTGCCGGCCTCGAGTCCAAATGAACCCATTATGCAACCGCAGCTCCGGTTTAAGGAAACACAAACTCTCTCCCCCTTGACAGCCAAGCTCTCCACTGACCCAGAGCCCTCCCCGAAGGAAGCGGAGAGAAAGGCCCAGCCGCACACATGCGCTGGGAAGGGGCTCCGGTGTGGTAAACACATGTGCTAGGATTTCTGCGCTGCCTGCTCGCTCTTCTGGGAGGGAAGGGGGTGCAGAATTTGCTGCTAATCACCTTCCTTAACAAATCAGAAAAACGTTGACAGTTTCGATGTTTGCTAGCACCAGCTTGTTCAGCCCAAACAGGTTGGGCAGGTTGAATATTTAAACAAAGGCGGAAAAATGTGAGGTGGAAAGCAGGACGTGCTGCGTGGCCTGCAGCCAGCGCCCTGCAGGTTCAAGTTTGTGATCTAACGCTGCCACCAGGTTGGCTCGCCTTCCTCTCTTCCTTCTCCCTTGGCCACCTTCACGTTATAAAACTAAACAGGACACACACTCCGGACTGGCTCAAAGTTCTCAGGCCATGGGACGAGGGGCGTGTGCAGAGAAGGGAGCAGAGGCCAGCTGCCTGCGCCACATCCCACACCAGCAAATGCACGTCTTTTGCCTCCGGTGGCCTGATTTCCAGCTCTCACAACTGCCAGGTTGCTCAAGTGTGGGCAAGCAAGGATGCTCTAGATTTCAATGTCATTTACCAGTTGTACCTGGTGCAACCAACCGAGCTTTTGAAATATTTCAACGAGACAGGTCAAAAATACCATACCACCTGCATGCAACATTTCTTTGCATCAGTTTCAGCTCCAAAAACAAACTAACAGACGAACGCTACCTCTGCCAAAAGAGGAGAAAACCTAAGTTATAAATCTTAGCATTCAGGTGGCCATATGATAAATGATTTATGAAGCAGATCATAAATATGAGAAAGTGGCTGGTGTTTACACCTCCTCGCACTTGGATGGTCCTCTGAACTAGCTCTCTGCAGCGTAACTGAACTTGAACCAGTCCTTCAGAGGAAAAAGCAAAATCAAAAGTGAGAGACAGCAATAAGAACGTTTTTCAAATATCCTTTCAAAAGATAAAATAAGCTCTGCAGGTTGTTAAAAGGGTTTTAGAAAATAGAAAACAAAGCAAAGGAAAAATATTTTGAAGAATGTCAGTCTAGCAAACACAAAACAGGCTGCACAAGAGACTGTCGGCTGAAACGGGTCAACTTCCATCTTTGTGGAGTTCCCACCGTGTCATAGTGGGTTAAGGATCTGGTGTTGCTGGAGCTGCGGCTGGGATTCAATCCCTGGCCCAGAACTTCCATATGCCACGAGGGCATAGGGGAAAACAAACAAAACCCAAAAACTTCCAGCTTTGCTATTTTCTTATACTTTGTATCTTACATGAAGAAATACCATTTTGTGACATGTCACTCTGACCTGCTCTTTTACTCAGAGAAGGGTGTTAGCTTTCTACTATGTGCAGACTTCTAAAAAGAAAAGAATTCTGAAAAAGGTCACAGACTCTCATGGAATAGTATAAATGCAAATCCACATGAAAAATGTAAAATATCACAGAACAAGCAATCAAAAAAAAAAACAAAAACCCAGAAGCGTTCAAAGAATGAGGATCAGGCACCATTCAGCAAAGGCGTACCGACACAGCTACGAAACACTACGCTCTGCCGTCACGTTCTTAGGATGCAGCCTGAAATCCTCGAGGTCAAAGGGCACAGAACTTATTTTCCTGGTTGTACAGATATTGGCATGTGGATGGGACTAGCACGTTAAACTGTCTGCAGGGAGAAGGGAAAGGAAGGGAACTACAGTTTATTGAATATCTTCTGTGAGCTCGAGGCTTGATTATATTATAACTGACACATAATTCATAATTACATCATTTAACCCTGACAATAAACTCTGGCAGCACAACGTCACCCCCGATACAGATCCAGAAATGGTGGCCCTCCTCTTCCACTGAGCACCCTTATTGGATGTGACCAGAGAAGAAGGAGGAGCTCTCAGAGGACCCACAGAAAGGCCACCTTTATGTAAACAACTAAGTTAAAATGAAAGCATACATGTTTCAGTTCTAGCCAATGAGATGTAAAGAAAGGCTAAAAGATGTTTAAATATAATCAAACAATAAACTCATTTGGTGGCAGATTAATGATGCTATTGGGGAAAACTGGCAACTTAAAACATTTTGCTGTGATAAATAGATTTGCAGACATTCACTCTCCAGGGGAAAATTCTGGGCCTCTTAATGAGGTAGCCTCTCAAGAGAGTGAAAAGCATATTAAGTGGAATGATCGGGGAATGGGGGAGTATACTTCAATGACTTTTCTTTTTTCTCTGGTTAAAAAGAAAAATGTTTAACCCTGGCTAAGAAAAGGCTTTCTAAACCGGACCCGAAGTATGTCTGACTGCTTCAGTGCCGAGTACTAAAGATACACAGAAATCACCTTCATAGCCAAGTGCTATTGTAAAAGTACCGAATATTCAGCAAACACCCCCCGGTGGGAGAAGTGTATGTCCAGCACAGTTCAGACAGGTACGCTGGCTGTGCGTACGACATTAAAATTTCCTTCACACAAACGCTTCAGCAATCTGTAGAGGGCCGCAAAGTTTATCATCTAAGTGGGCCTGAATGTGTGAGACCTCTGAGCAGCTCTGAAAGGTATTTTCTTGATTTGTCTTTCCCCCTAAGGAAGGGATACTTAGTTACAAATAAGAAACACGTTATTATATTATCATTATTCCTTTTTTTTTTTTTTGTCTTTTTAGAACCTCACCTGAGGCATATGGAGGTTCCCAGGCTAGAGGTCGAATCAGAGCTACAGCTGCCGGCCTACACCACAGCCACAGCAACATGGGATCCAAGCCATGGCTGCTACCTATACCACCGCTCACAGCACGCCGGATCCTTAACCCACTGAGCGAGGCCAGGGTTGAATCTGAGTCCTCATGGATCCTCGGCGGGTTTGTTACCGCTGAGCCACGACGGGACCCCCCCCTTCTTTTTTATAGCAGTATTTCAAAGGAAACAAAGCGTTTATCTAGTCCTGGGCAGGGTGACCCACAGACTTCTATCCTAATATAATTTCTTTGCATTTGAACTGACCTAAGACCTTCCTTCCCTCCAAGGAGTAAGCCTGGCAGCAGGCACCTGCGGTGAGACTCGTTTCAAGTCGGGCGGAGCAGAGCCTCTGCGAGCTGCCCTCACTCCCGAGGAGGGGCAAGTACAGAGCTAGTTACAGGGTGCCCTCCGGGACGCGACTATGACCACGGCAGATTTCCACAGGGCCCTTCCTCTTGCTGGGCTTGGCGGGTAAAGCAGTGACACTGCCCTACCTCAGCTTCTTCTGTCCTTTAACGCTGGCCACCTGTTCAGATACCCAAGTTCGGCTGTACACGCCAAGGGCTGGCTGCGTCTAAGCATTTGAGAGTTGTGTGCTAAATTCAGAGCCTCTGTGGTCTCATCTGTCACGGAGCAGGTCACATTTCTGAGCGGCGAATGTTTTCTTCCAGCATCATAGGAACACATAAGCCTCTGCTCCTGAAGACTGCCCATTCTGCAGCGGCATCCTCCGGGCCGTGTAGCAGACAGAGGCAGGCCCACCGCAGGGGGAGAGCAAGACAACCAGAAGCCCCTGCCTCCCCTGCACCTTTTAAGCCCACGCCCACGATTACACACCCCTGCTCTCTGGAGGGCGTGCTGGCGCCGAGGAGACCACTTCCAAGTTAGGAAAGCTCGCTCTGGCTCCTGCCAGGGTCCCTCTCCTGCGTGACCTTACCATGACATGCGCCCCATGACCCTCTTTACAGCTTCAAAGTCTACAGTTTGTAAGATGAGGAGCAAAATGGAACTTAATTCCCTATTTTACAGTTAAGTCTTCAAAAGCAAGAGGCCCATTTCAGAGGTCGGATTCTCTCCAAATGAGATCCCTTCGATCCTTTCAAGCATCATCACTTCTTCACAGCTCGGCCGTCTAGCACTTCCTGGAAAGTTGTGCAAACTGCAAAGCTCAATGCCCTTTTTCCTACACTGCACTCTCCCAGAGGGCTGGCTCTGGCTCAGTTTCCCAAGTTTGTTTTGGAAGACAAGCACCACTCAATCCAAACTTTCAACATGGGAGCGACTGATAAAGAGTTCTGGGAAGTTACGAGCTGCAGCCACGGGGATGTTTCCGTGATGCGTGCTTTGCACTGTGATGGCAGCCTGTTATTCTGCTCAGGAACCAGCTGTTTAGAAAGGTTAGGGATAAAGGGTTTTCAAACCTCAAAAACATGAGAATTGGCAGACAGAGAAGCGGCAACTTGAAAAACTACACCAGATATGGTACTAAATTGAGAAGATCTCTCCTCCAAACTTTTTCAAAATAAGCCGGGACTGGCATCACTCTAAGTCTATGTACCATATGTATAATTACTTTTATTTTTTCTTTTTTTACATTTTTAAAGTTTTACTGGAGTTTTATTTATTGACTTACAATGTGATAATAATTTCTGCTGCACAATAAAGTGATCCTGTTATACACTACACTTGCTTGCATTTATTTATTTATGTCTTTTTATGGCCGCACGTGTGGCACATGGAAGTTCCCAGGCTAGGGGTCCAAGTGGAGCTATAGCTGCAGGCCTACACCACAGCCACAGCAACTTGGGACCTAAGCCTTGTCTATAACCTACACCACAACTCACGGCAAAGCCAGATCCTTAACCCACTGAGTGAGGCCAGGGATCGAACCCATGTCCTCATGGATCTTAGGTCTCATTATCGACGGGAATGCTCGTTATCGACGGGAATGCTCTACAGTTGCTTTTATTTTTTACTTTTTTTCTTTTTGTCTCTTTTTTTTTTTTTTAGGGCCATACCTGCGGCATATGGAGGTTCCCAGGGGTCCAATCGAAGTTGTAGCTGCCAGTCTTCACCACAGCTGCAGCAATGCAGGATCCGAGCCGCATCTGCGACCTACACCACTAGCATCCTCATGGATGCTAGTCAGGTTTGCTAACCACTGAGCCACGATGGGAATTCCTCCCTACACTTGCTTTTAAATGAAATTTATTTTATTTTATTTTATATGTCTTTTTGCCTTTTCTAGGGCTGCACTCACGACATATGGAGGTTCCCAGGCTAGGGTCAAATCGGAGCTGTACCGCCGGCCTACACCACAGCCACAGCAACGCAGGATCCGAGCCGCGTCTGCGACCTACACCACAGCTCACAGCAACGCCAGATCCTTAACCCACTGAGCGAGGCCAGGGATCGAGCCCGCAACCTCATGGTTCCTAGTCGGATTCGTTAACCACTGAGTGATGACGGGAACTCCACTTTTAAATGAAATTAAATTAAAAGCCGGTGTGCAATGTAGGTAATGGGCTTATTAGTGCTATACTGCAACTATCAACATGACCACACGTGACTCGATCTGCTACCTGACTCCGTGAAGTGTATTTTTTAAAACAAATATGACAATTCTACTGGGCTGATTATGCGCAGATGGTCCCCTCATAAAACCATGGTAAAGCAAACTCTACAACAGGACAGATCAGCCTCATAAACAAAGATAACAGACACACTCATAAAATGACTAGTGGCCAAAGGAAAGTGAGTTGCTTTATACAGTGCGCAGCGGCAGAGAGCACCTCCCTATCAGCTAGGAGTCACCGGAAAACGAGAAGGGCGTAGTTCTCGAGGCCCCTGCTGCGAGGTGTCCAGTGCAGCCTCTGGGGGTGAAAGCAGCGAAAGCCCGGCTGGAGCCCAGACCTGCCTCTTCCAGCACGCCGCACGGCGGAGGCAGGGCTCAGCCAGGAAAACGTGTGCCTGCACACACACGCACGCAGCACTTGAGAGCGCGCAGACGACCGTGGGCACACGCGTGAGCCGGAGGCCAAGGGCAGGGCACTGGACCAGCCTTGTGGGATCAGGCCCTGGAGAAGCCGACCTACAGTTCCACGCTACGGGGACTCATGTCCCAGAGGGGCCCTGCAGCCCTGAGGGGAGGGCCGCCACAGACCTTGAAAGCAGCAGCAGCAGCAGCAGCAGAGGGAAAATGAGAAACAACGCTTTCTGGTCTCGAGCAGCAAACACACAGTCCACTGACTTCCTTTCACACTTAGAAAAATCAAGCAAGGATGCAGCTAACCCAGACTTGGGTTCTCACTCTTCTTTTTAATTCCTGCACACACAGCCCAGCCCAGCTCTGGCCCCTGATTAATGTACCACAGGTATTTGCTCAGGAGAGATCACAGCTCACCACCGGAGTATCAGATTCTGGAATGGATCCACCGGGACAAATAAATCTAACTCTACTCTCTCTGGCATATTTTTGTAAGTGTTTTCACATTTTTATGTACCTTCTTTTCCAAAAGCACAGTTTCACCAACAAATGAAGATGGTAATGATTTTGATTGATTACTGAAAACTCAATGTTCTTTTAACCCATCGTTTGCAATTTTCTGCAGAGAAGACGAAAATAAAGGTAGTGTGATCAACTCAAATATTCTAAATAAATTTTTGTTATTTAAATTACCAGTTTAATCTAGTAAAAAAAAAAAAAGGAAAGAAAAAAAGGCTTCTTCATTTATTTTCTGGCATTATGTGACTGTTTAGCTGTTACACTTTCCGTCAGTGGCACACAGAACAACAACATGAATGACCATTTATTTAAATTTACTTATAAGTACTAGTTAACTAACCACTATCCTCTGTGCTTGCCATGTATTCATTCACGAATCCCCACAATGTTGCAACTGGCACAGGTATCACTGCCTTCTACAGATGAGGCCACCAAGACACAGGGAGGTCAACTACCCTGCCAGGGTCACACATCTAGGAGTACACACCTCACGAAGATTATCACAGGGGTGCTTTCAGCTCTGAAAATACCAACTCAGAAAGACCCCCGACCCAGCACATTTCCGTAAAACCCTGTAAACCTTCAGTGCTATTCACAAGCACTGCATTTGAATGCAAGTTCTAAGTGAGGTTTTGCTATGCCGTGTCGTTCAAGTACAGAAAAATCAGGAGATTCCTGAAAAGTTCTACAGAACTGGGACTAGAACTCAGCCCCCAACAATTAGCCCTCTCCTCCAAATCAGGAAGTCTCACAATAAATTAAATCAGCACAAAATCCAAACTTAGCACAAACCAACACCCTTAACCTCCGCTTTAAAAAATACTTGTAGGGAGTTCCCATTGCGGCTCAGCAGGTTAAGAATCCCACTAGCACATGTGAGTGCATGAGGATGTGGGTTCGATCCCTGGCCTCACTCAGTGGGTTAAGGATGTGGTATTGCTGCAAGCTGTAGTATATGTAGGCTGGCAGCTGCAGCTCCAATTTGACCCCTAGCCCGGGAACTTCCATATACCTCAGGTGCAGCCCTTAAAAAAACCCAAAAAAACTGGAGTTCTCATCGTGGCTCAGCGGTTAGCAAACCTGGCTAGCATCCATGAGGACGTGGGTTCGAACCCTGGCCTCGCTCAGTGAGTTGAGGATCTGGCACTGCCGTGAGCTGTGGTGGAGGTCACAGATGCGGCTCGGATCCTGCGTTGCTGTAGCTCTGGTGTAGGATGGTGACTACAGCTCCAATTGGACCCCTAGACTGAGAACCTCCATATGCTGTGGATGTGGCACTATAAAGACAAAAAAAGCCCCTTAGAAACAGCAATTTACAAAAAGTCCAATATGTACTGTTCATAAATGAGAAATATATCTTAGGGTATTATCAAGAGTTGTGCTGGAGTTCCCTTCGCAGCTCAGTGGTTAACGAATCTGACTAAGAACCATGAGGTTGCGGGTTCGGTCCCTGGCCTGGCTCAGTGGGTTAAGGATCCGGCTTTGCCGTGAGCTGTGGTGAAGGTTGCAGACATGGCTCGGATCCCGCGTTGCTGTGGCTGTGGTGAAGGCCGGCGGCTACAGCTCCTGTTAGACCCCTAGCCTGGGAACCTCCATATGCCGCCAGTGCGGCTCTACATAAAGGCAAAAAGGCAAAAAAAAAAAAAAAAGAGTTGTGCTATAAAAAATTCAAGGTCATTTCTATTTATCCATTTATACCCAAACAACATACCACACTCAGCAAAAACATTAGTAGAATGGCTGAAATAGTTTAATACTGAACATAACGCCCTATAATAACATGAAATTGTTTTGAAAGAGGACAAAGCTTGAAAGAGTGCTTTTTTCTAATATGCAAAGTGACAAAAAAGCTACATGGATTGTTTCTCATGGCCTCTAAGCCTGACAGCTTAAGTTCAAACCTCAGCACTGACTTTGATCCTAAGCAAGTTTCCTCATCTGTGAAATCGGATGATAACTGAATAAAACTTACAGGTAGAACACATGAAGATAAATGAAGATCAATGAGGAAACAGAAGACTTGAAAAGAGTTCCCATTGTGGCACAGCAGAAACAAATCTGACTAGGAACTATGAGGTTGCAGGTTTGATCCCTGGCCTCGCTCAGTGGGTTAAGGATCCGGCACTGCTGTGATCTGTGGTGTAGGTCCCAGACATGGCTTGGATCTGGCATTGCTATGGCTGTGGTGTAGGCTGGCAGCTGCAGCTCTGATTGGACCCCTAGCCTGGGAGCCTCCATATGCCGCAGGTGCGGCCCTAAAAAAAAAAAGACAAAAAAGATGACTCGAACAATGTATAAATCAGCTGGAAATGACAGCACATCAAGGGAACACCCCACGCAACAAAAACAGAATATACATTTTTCTCAAACAGATATGGGACATTCTGTAGGACAGACCACATGCTAGGCCATAAAACCAGTCTCGATAAATTTAAAAGAACTGAAATCACAGAAAGTATGTCCTCCAACTACAATAGAATGAAATTAGAAATTAATAATAGAAAAAAGTTTGGGAAGTTGCAAATATGTGGAAGTTGAACACATTCCTAAATAACCAAAGAAGAAATCACAGGGAAATTAAAAAATACTTTGAGATGAATGTAAAAGAAAAATACAGTGGGAGTTCCCTTCATGGCTCAGTGGTTAACGAATCCGACTAAGAATCATGAGGTTGCGGGTTCGAGCCCTGGCCTTGCTCAGTGGGTTAAGGATCCGGCGTTGCCGTGAGCTGTGGTGAAGGCTGCAGACGCGGCTCGGATCCCGCATTGCTGTGACTGTGGCGTAGGCCGGCGGCTACAGCTCCTGTTAGACCCCTAGCCTGGGAACCTCCATATGCCACGGGTGCGGCTCCATATAAAAGGCAAAAAGACAAAAAAAAAAAAAAAAAAAAAGAAGAAGAAAATACAACGTACAAAAATTTATGGGAGGGGATGAAAACAATGTTTAAAGGGAAACTTACAGCTATAAATGCCTGTATTAAAAAAGCTCTCAATTAAACACTCTAATCTTGACCTTAAAATACTGGAAAGATAAGTATAAACTAAACTTAAAGCAAGCAGAAGGAGGGAAATAATTGTGTTTAGAGGGGAAAATTAATGAAGTGGAGAAGAAAAGCAGGGGAAGAACATCACAATCAAAAGATTCTTTGAAAAAAAATAAAACTGACAAATGGCTGGACTGAGTCAGGAACAACACTGAGAAGAGTCAAATTATTAAAATCAGGAACGAATGAGACACTACTCCTGACCATACATAATAAATAGGATTATAAGGCGACGCCATGAACCACTGCATGCCAACCAATTACATAACTTAAGACAAAATGGCTTTCTGGAAAAAGACATAAACTACTGAAAATGACTCAAGAAGAAACAAAATATGAACAGACCTACCATCAGGAAAGCGACTGAATCAGTAACTTAAAAACTTCTCAGAAAGAAAAGCCCAAATGGCCTCACTGGTGAATTCTAACATGTATTTAAATAAAAAGAACTCTTCACAATCTCTTCTAAAAAAACTGGAGGCAGGGGTGGGGGGAGGATATATTTCCCGGCTCGCTGTCTGAGGCTAGTATTACCCTGACAAGCAAGGAAACACAAAAACTAGACTGTGTATACAGGCAACAATCTTTAACAAAATACCAGCAAACTCAATCCATCGACATAGGAGAAAATGATTATGCATTGTGACCAAGTGAGATTTATCTTAGGAATAAGGTTAGTTTAACAACCAAAATAGAGTAGAGGATAAAAACAACTTGACCATCTTGATAGATACAGGAGAAGCCGTTGACAAAATCCAACGCCCTTTCATAATAAAAACACCCAGAAAACTAGGAATAGAAGGGAACTTCTTCAGACAGATAAAGGGCATTTATGAAAAACCCGCAACTAATAACATATTTACTAGGGAAAGACTGACTGCTTTCTCCATAAGAGCAGAAATAAGACAAGGATGTCCATTCTTTTTGCTTCCATTTAACATCACACTGGAGGGTCTAGTCAGGGTTAGCAGGCAAGAAAAATAAAATGCATCCAAATTAGTTTTAAAGGAAAAAGTAAAACTATCACTATTTGCAAATGACACGATCTTAAATATAGGAAATAATAAGGAACTCATCAAATAACTATTAGAATGAATGAATGAGATGAGAATTGTAGGAAGCAAAATCAATACAAAATTTGAATTATTTTCTTTCTTTCTTTCTTTTTTTGCTTTTTAGGGCCAGACCTGTGACATATGGACGTTCCTGGGCCAGGGGTCGAACTGGAGCTACAGCAGCCAGCCTATACCAAGGCAGAATCTGAGCCGCATCTGTGACCTGCACCATGGCTCATAGCAACGCCGGATCTCTGACCCACTGAGCAAGGCCAG
Organism: Catagonus wagneri; assembly: GCA_004024745.2. NCBI lineage: Eukaryota > Metazoa > Chordata > Mammalia > Artiodactyla > Tayassuidae > Catagonus > Catagonus wagneri. The sequence goes on from PVHT021183524.1 coordinate 30,350,639, forward strand.
GGATTGAACCCGCACCCTCATGGATACTAGCTGGATTCATTTCTGCTGTTCCACAAAGGGAACTCTTATAATCTATATTGGCAAGGAACAGTCAGAAAATGAAATTAGAGAACAATTCCATTTACAATACCACCAAAAAGAATAAAATCACCAAAAAGAATAAAACATTTTGGAATACTTTTAACAAAATAAATATAAAACTTGCACTCTGAAAGCAATAAAATGATACTTGAAAGAAATTCATTAAGACCTCAATAAATGGAAAATACCCTATGCCAGAGACTTCATACTGTTAAGATGGTGATACCTAAATTGACCCACACATTTTGTAATCTCTGTAATTACCCCAGCTGTCCTTTCTTTGGAGACATGGATAAGCAGACCCTAAAATTCTTATAGAACTGCAAGTAACCAGGAATAGCCAAAATAATCCAGAAAAAGATCCAAGTTCAAGGATTCTCACCTCTTAATTTCAAAACTTACCAAAAAGCTACAGCAATCAATACAGTTCAATGGAGAAAGGAAAGTTTTTAGACAAATTGTACAAAAGACTGAACTTGGACTCCTTCCTTAATATACACAAATATTAACTCCAAGTGAACTGTAGACTCAAATCTAAGAAGTCAAATTATGAACTCACGGGATTTCACTTCGCACCTACTGGGGTGGCTGTAAGAAAAAAGACTGACAGGAACAAGTGATAGCCAACATGTGTGAAACTGCAACCCTCACACACTGCTGGCGGGAGTGTAAAATGACACAGCTGCTGTGGAAATCAGCTTGGCCATTCCTCAAAATGCTAAACATGGATTCACCACAGGACCCAGCAATCCCACGCTTAAGTATCTCCCTAAGAGAAATGGCAACACATGTCCACATAAAGAGCAACACAGGAATTTTCACAGCAGCATTGTTCATCACAGCCAAAAAGCGAAGACGATGCGAATGCCCAGCTGATGAAAAGGTGAATGAAACATGGTACGCCCATGCAGGGGCCGCCGCATGACAATAAGCAAGAACGAGGGAATGCAGTCCCACGTGGCACAGCGGAAACAAACCCGACTGAGATCCATGAGGACACGGGTTCGATCCCTGGCCTCGCTCAGTGGGTTAAGGATCCGGCGTTGCCATGAGCTGTGGTGTAGTAGAAGACGGGGCCTAGGATCCCCAGTCGTTGTGGCTGTGGCGGCGTAGGCTGGCGGCTGCAGCTCCAATTCAACTCCTAGCCTGGGAACTTCTACATGCCATGGGTTTGGCCCTAAAAAGTCCAAAAAAAAAAAAGAGAGAGAAAGAAAGAATAAAGCACTGATAGGTGCTACCACATACATAGCTGAATCTTGAAAACATTAATGCTAAGTGAAAGAAGCTGGTCACAAAAGCCCACAGACCACACGAAAAGTCCAGAATCGGTGAATCCACAGAGGGAAAGTGCACGAGCGCGTTCCCAGGGCCAGAGGGTGCGACGTGATGAGAAGTGACTGCTAATGGGTACACGGTTTCTTGGTGGGGGTGGCGGGGTGGAAACATCCTGAAATTGAGTAGGAGAAAGCAGGGAAAGTGTCCAAGAAGGATCAGGCAATACCTCAAGGACCAGATTTTGAGAGCTTGAATATACAAAGCAGTGTCTGATTTTTTTGCAGGGGGGTAAGAGAAGCAAAACAAAGTAAATGGCAACAGAAGGCAAATGATACTAACAGGCCGATGTAAAAAATACATTTAGAACAGTGATAGGATTCACTTTCTGCCTTTTTTTTTTTGCTTTTTAGGGCTGCACCTGCAGCATGTGGAGGTTCCCAGGCTAGGGGTCAAATCGGAGCTACAGCTGCCAGCCTAGGCCACAGCCACAGCATCCGAGCTGCATCTGTGACCTACACTACAGCTCACAGCAACGCCAGATCCCTAATCCACCGAGCGAGGCCAGGGATCAAACCCATGTCCTCATGCATACTAGCTGGGTTTGTTAACTGCTGAGCCACGATGGGAACTCCCATTTACTTCCTGCTTGGTACCCAAAAATACTCCCAAGAGGAGATGAGGAGCAAAGGGGACAGGAATTTACGTGGACAAAAAAACACTTGGTCGTAATTCTTTAAAACACTGATACCTTTCACAAAGTCAGGCTCTGCCTACTTGAAGGAGTTAAGACTAAGAAATCCACAGGCTTCAAATTACTGCAGCATTACTCAGAAATGCAAATAATAATAACCGAACACTGGTTGCCCGCCTAGCAAGGGATAAACTCAGTGTCTCCTAGTCCGCACCGCAGTTTGGGGAAGTGAGCACTATTAAAAGGCTCATTTTAAAGAGGAGGAGCGTGAAGTGCAAAGGTTAAGCAACTTGCTCGAGGATGGAACAGTTTTCAGTAGCAGAGTCAAGATTTGAAATCAGGAGCCTGATTCCAAAGTCCCGGAACCAGTACGTCCCAAGTACTCTCTCAGAGGATCATAAAGTGATTTCAGATGGGATACACGGACCATCTCATTTGAGCACTCAGAAGAAAATGTCAGCTTCACAACTGTGTAAAGTTTTCTTTTGAAATAAATATGTAATAAAAATGTCAGTCAACTTTTAAAGAAAAATCAGCATAATGCCTAAAAGGGACTATGGAAAAATAAAAAGTCTGATTTTTTTTTGAGAAGGTGAAATTTTGAGTCCCTTTAAAATGTTTTCCTAGAATTCCAATGTTTCTAAAACGTTTATGTTAAAAAAAAGGCATTAGAAAAAAACTGGATTTACCCCCTTAAAACAGAAGTAATCCTTCTATAAAGTACATTTTCCACTGGTTCCTCCCACGACATCTTAACATGTCCCTCACTGAGCTCTCTCCCATTGGGGAGTGAGCCTCTTTCTCCCTCAGGAAGTAAATTCCTGACATTTATCAGATTTTCTTTTTCTTCATTTAGCCTATCTTATCCTGAAGCTCTAGAACAGCCCACTTAACTATTTAGTCAATGCTCCAGAAATTTCTCGGCCTGCAGGGAATCTGGTGGGCCTATGCAAAGAGGCTCCAGAAGGCAGGGGTGACTACGCCCAGCCCCTAGGGTTCCTCTGCGTCTGAACAGCTGCCCACCTCTGGCACCTAAGCAAACCACCACCACCTGGCAAGGGGTCACCCTGAAGATCCCCCCAGCGGCCAAACTTCTAGTCCAGGAACAGACACACCCCGAATACACTGGCAACTGTACACAGCAGGCGGGCGGAACCGTCTCTGGCTTTTCCATACTCTTTCCGCCTAAAGAGCAAGATGACTCAAAGGCACTTTGCCTGCTGTCAACCTCCAGCCTCCAGCCAGCCAGCAAAGGCTGCCTTCACCCACCTGTGCATGTTCCCGTTGGTGGTAAAAGACTGGCCGCACACAGTGCACTTGTAAGGCCTCTCCCCAGAGTGCACCAGCATGTGGCGGTCCAGGGAGCTGGCCGAGCTCAGCGACTTCCCGCAGATGCTGCATGAATGGTCTGCCCCTCCAGTGTCCGTGTTATGCTGCAGAAAGCAATCACAGCAGGCACTTAGGAAGATGGGTCAAAACTTGACCATCACGAAATGCAAATTCAGAGCTTTACAAAGCAAAAAAAAAGAGTAACAATTCTCAGCTATTTTGTTTGTTTCATTTTAAATATCTTCCCAAATACCCAGATCTATGAGGACCGCAGGCAAATAAACATTTTTGTATGATCTTCCACCCTCACGTTCCAGCTTTGGCAAGTACTCCTTCTGCAAGGCTCAGAAGGCGGAGTCTCTGCAGGTCTTTCTTAGAGACGCATGGAGATCAACTGACCACGGATGTTAACATGAGCAGAAAGATCTGACCATGAGGAAATGTGAAATAGGGTCCTCACATTAATTCTGAATTTGACGACTCAGCCTAGCTGTCAGAGAAAGAGAACTGAAACCTGCCTGGTTTAGAGCGTTCTGGCCTCTGAAATACGTTGAGAAGGAACATTGCCATCCAAAGCCAAGTTACTAAATGATGTTATTATTCGCTGCCAATTTATGACTGGAATACCGTCAATTCTTTACTGTTCTAGGTTCATCAGTACTTTTGTCGTGAACCAGCCATAGCAGGCGAGGGAGAAGGACATAATAAAGAAGAATAAAGAAGAAAGAAGAAAGGCTGAAAGAGATCCCGAATCGCGGAAGTTCCCCGCTGCGCGATGTAAGCACAACTACAGTCACTGCGCTGGGAGAAGATCTGGTTCGTGCCGACAAGTCACGTATGAGGGGAAGTGCTCTGTGTGGCCAGTGAACGAGACGCTTGCTGGGTTCTGGAAAGAAATCCTGTGTCGGCCTGGGACTGTGCCACAATGACACAGACACAGAAACTACTTCGTAACTGCCCCTCAAAATTAGTAACACATCAAATCTAAATCAAACCCAGCCACAATCCAGCTGTTAAGATAAAATCGCCTCTCCTCTCCTGAGGAAGAATGGTTTAGGCCAAAAACACAAATGCGGTGGCAAACCTGGCGAATGTGCATCGTTAACTGATGCTGCGTGGTGCAAATCTTCTCACACAGGGGGCAGTTATAGGAAGACCTCTCATCTTTCGTTTCCTGAAACGAGAGAATAAAAGGGAGAATCCGTTTCAGCTCACCGGGAACGAGCGCCTCTCATGAGTGTGACAGCGCCTGTGTCTCCCTCCACGGCTGCAGAACAGGACAGCCGAGAGCATGGGCTCTGGAGCCTGGCGAGCCACCCTCCCGTCTGCCCTCAGTTTCCTCAGTAAAACACGGAAAATCGTAGCATCACACTGTGATGAGGGTGAAATCAACTTGCACATGGAAGGCACTATGGTAGTGCCTGGTACAGAGTGAGTGCTCAATAAATATTACTGTTCTTGTTAGACACCATTTAGTTCATCCGCAGTGATGGCTGAGCTAGAAAAGGGGTGTATTTCTCCCCCAAGTCTGACCCAGGCTGGTCTCAAGGCCCCCAGGACACATGAGAGGTCAAGTTCTCATGACAAACACCCACCCCCCACCCAGGCCTGCTTGCCCCGGCTCTAAGTGAGTGAGAACAAGGCACGGTGACAGGAAAGACGGCCCGGACCGAAGACTTCCAGCTTACGGCTGGGCGAGGCGGTTCATTTTATGTGTCCTTGAAGCAGAGGAGAGGCTTCCTTCCAGCA
>PVHT021183524.1:30355863-30506973 GCA_004024745.2 Catagonus wagneri
GTGGCATGCTGAACCAGAAGTACTGGGGTGGGGCGGGAGCTGAACCCCAGAAACCCATCTGGGTCACAAGTCCCCAGGAGATGCTGACATGTGACTTGGGGGGGGGGGGGCCAGTACTAAGCCGGGTGACAGGGAAGTTCATGCGAAGTGGGGGCGGGGGCCACAGGACACCAGCTGGGGAGGCTGGGGTGCTAACGGCAGTGGGAGCCCAGGCACCCGAGAGAGGCGAGGGCGCGCTCTCCAGGGACCCTCGGGTATCTTTCAACAGACCTCTTTTTACTCATACTCATTTGAATGAGTTCCTGCTCTTTGCAAACAACACCAATGATTGAACACTGACCATGTGCTAAACTCTGCACATAGAGTGTTTTTTTTTTCTCAACCTTAAGAGAGAGCCACTAGTATGGGTCCCATTTTCTGGATGAGGAAACTGGGGGACAGAGGGGCAAGTAGCCTGCCCCAAGTCACAGAGCTCTTAAGCAGCAGAGCCAGGATTAAAACTCGAGCAGATGCTCGAGAGCCCATGCGCTAAACCACCAGGCCACGTAAGACTGACCCCAGAAGGATGAACCCCAAAGCGAAGAAAGGAAACACCCTTGTGTTTGGCTCATGAGAGATGATGAAGATAAAAGTCACCCCGAGGACCACAGAACAAATGGGCGGCACACCAGACGGGGCGGAGGGAGCCCGTGGGCTCGGCGCACGGCTCCCACGGCGCTTCCTCTCACTCTTCGGAGATTAACGGGCCTCTTGGTAAGCAACACACGCCTTGTCCCAGCCCGCAGCCTTGGGTGCCAGAAATACGTACACCATACATTTTTTCACTCTCAACTTTTAAAAACGGTCACAGATGTGAATTCTAAGGAAGCTGATGAACCCAGGGACAGTTTAAAAAAAAAAAAAAAAAGGAATTCCCAACTGGTACCCATGAAGATATGGGTTTGATCCCAGGCCTCGCTCAGCAGGTTAAGAATCCGGCGCTGCCATGAGCGGTGGTGTAGGTCGCAGGCGCGGCTAGGATCCCGCGTTGCTGTGGCTGTGGTGTAGGCCGGTGGCTGCAGCTTGGATTCGACCCCTAGCCTGGGAACCTCCGTATGCAGCGGGTGCGGCCCTAACAAGAAAAAAAAAAAATTTTTTTTTTTTTAAGAGATTCATCGGTAGGATGGAAATAAAAGTTAAAAAGGCAGACATCCAAGTAGCTAGCCTCTTGTGGACGCAAAATCTTTTAAAAAAGTCATCCTGTGTTCACCCTGAGGCAGCCACCAGACACGAGGGGCCCTGCCCCCAACAGGGCTGGCTCTGAGGCTAACTGCGGACGGGGGCAGGCGGGGCAGGCTGCAGACTGTAGCCCAGGTTCACGAGATCCACGACGGTCTGAGAGAAGGATGTCTTCAGACTCAGATTTAATATTTTTAAAACTTATTTTTATAGTTAAAAAAAAATCTTTTTTCAGAAGTATAGGGAATTCATTTAGACTTAGCTTTAAAAACAAATCAAACAGCAAGGGAGCACTGCGATGCTGGAGGAGGCCCTGGGGGAGGCTGCCCGAGCCCAGCTCCTGCGGCTGTGTTGGTGGAAGGAGCATGCTTCCTGAGCTGACAGATAAAATTAGCACTAATGTGATAACTAACCATCCCATAATGAAACAATCTGGCACCCGTGTCGGCGTCCGGCTGGGGCTAATCTGCCCTGGAACTCCGCTGGCTGCCCTGGGACTTCTCCCCAGGGCGCCCTCCCAGCCCGCCCGCCCGGCCCAGGTAAGGACAGGGCGCTCTCCCGCACCGGGCCGGGTTGTTTACCGCACTGCTTTTCCCACTCGACCTCTGCCTCCGGCCCAGGCCTCCTTCCAGAAACGAAGCCAATGCCCCGAGGAACCTCGGAGGACACAGGGGGTGGGTGGAAATGGCCCAGGCACCCCTGCGGAGTCACTTCTGCTTACCAGGCAGGCCTGGAGGTGCCCTGGGTCCCCGCGACAGCTCTACCTACTGTCTCTGGACCCCTGGGAGGGACCAGAGACTGGACCTGGGCCAGCTCTGCTGGGCTGGGGCAACGCCAGGCTCTTTAGGGACGAGCTCGGCACCTGCAGCACCCGGCTAGTGTACCCTGTGCGATGGCAGAGGGATGGAGACAACGGATGGATGGATGGATGGATGGATGGATGGATGGACGGACAGTCACGTGAGAGTGGAAATAAACCTTTTCTTCCCAGAGCTAGCGCTCCTTCTTGGCTCAGGCCACAGTCAAACAGGCTGAGAATTTTCTCAGGTCCCCAAAGGAAGAGAGGCAGGCGGAGACGAGGGAGAAAAGAGAGGAGAGGTTATCGATGCTCGGGTCCGCAGCGTCACCTCACTCTGCCCAGCCTCAGCCCCACGAGGGAGGGACGAAGGCTCACCCCCCGCTGCTGGAGGGACTTCAGGCTCGTACAGCTTTTCCTGAAGGGCACGTAACTCAGGCCGTACTTCTGTGAATTTACAGAAAACTGCCATGGCCGTGCTCGGGCAATTCTAAGGTCAGTCACCACAGGATTATTAATCAGAAAGAAAACTAACTCACAGAAGCCCAACAGGTTTGCTCTCCTGTGCGTCCCCAGGCCCGAGACAAACTCACGAGGCCGCCTTCCCCCGAGGGTTCGCCGGGACCCCTCAGATCGCCGCCTCCCGGAGAGGCTCTGAGCGGGACGGGGAGCTGCTCGCTGCTCGCTGCCCCCTCCCCGGGTCGGGGCGCCCTGGAGCTCGCTGCAGACAGGACAGCAGCAACTCCCGGGGTGCTGTGTGTCCCCTCCTAGAGGACCCGGCTAGCTCCACGGGAGGAGGAGAGGCCTTCGACTCCCCCGCCCTCCCCGCACTCCCCCCGCCCCCGCTCTCCGCGAATCCAGCGGCTTGAAGGAGTTCCCTGGAGCTCAGTTCTGAGCTCTGTCAAGGCGGGGGCCGGAGCCGGGCTCTCACACGGCCAAGCGCTTATCGCTGCCCCACCTGGAGACACTCGAAGAACGAAATCGAGGAGGTGGCACCAAAGACCCACGAGCTGCGTGAGCGGGGACGGCCGGAGGCATGGGAGAGCAAGACGCGGAGTTCCCCAGAGCCTGCCCCTGGCGAGGGCCCGCGCTCCAGTCAAACCGCAGCCCAGAGCACAGGGCGCTTTCACCAACACTGACGGCACAGCGTGGAACACTCCCTCCGCGAGAGGACACAGAGCAACCAGGAGAAGCTCGCTCTTGAGAAAGGATCAGGGCCTCTGGGCGGGGCTGGTTAGCTCTCACCTCGTCCGTGCGTCTGGTGCAGGAAGCTGGGGCTCAAGGAGACACCCTCCGCCAACGTGGGCGCACCAGCGCTTACCTGGTTCCTGCGACCAATCCGATTTGGTCCTGGAGGCTTCGTGGGAGACTTGATGTTCGGGGGGCTCCCACCGTTCTCAGGGGCCTTCCCCACGCTCATGACTGCTGACATCATGGTGCTGATGGAAGACAGGTCTGAACCTTCCAAGCCAGCGGGCGAACTTGACGTCATTGGGACGAGGGTTACACGTCTAGGAAGCCTCGGCCACGGAACTGAAAATGGGAGATCGCCGGGGTGATCGCCGGGAAGTTCGGGCTTCTGCAGGTCAGGTGGGACTGGCCGTGGCCGCCCCCACTGCAGGTCAGGTGGAAACCCCTGCAGGCCTCCCTCTTCGCTGCAAGCTGGCGCTCGTGCCCACAGGACGTGCACTTGCACCCAAACCAAGTGCTGCCATAACACACAGGACGAACTGACAGCCCTGCTTCCTTTCTGAGCAAGTGCTGCTCACACAGCCGCCCGAGGCAGGCCCCGCTGCCTTTCCCAATCTTTCTCTGCGCAGAGAGGGAAAGGCCACGATAATCAGGAAGGCTGGGAGCTGCCATCTGGCCAGCACCCTCCTGACAGCCTAACTCACCTACTACTATGTGCATGTTCTAGACCCGACAACCTCGGAAGAGAAACCTCCATTTTCACTAAACTCCGGGCTGCGGTATCGTGATTTTAACGGGGAGCCCGAACAGCATCCAACAACTGAGGAGCCAAGGCTATCAGATACCCAACGTTCAAATCGGCATTAAAAAGGACTGTTTCGTAAAACATCCAAGTGGATAATAAACCTGTAAAATACATGGACCCCAGACCAGGGGTAGAAGGAAGACCCAGCCCCCACTGTCAATTACCTCCATTCTCCACCCCAACTGACAGCTATTAGCAGACCTTCCCCCGCCAGGGCCAGTCCAAGTGGAGGAGGAGACGAGGCTGCGTTCACTTCTTTTTCTTCTTCTCCTGGTATCACTCGTTGACACTAGAAGGGAGGCAAAGGCAAAAAGACTCAGTGAGTGTCCCCTCACTCAGGAAAAAACGGAAACCATGTGTCTGCCGGCCTCCCAGAGCGCTATGTTCATGAGAGTACAGGCAGTGCTGTGCGAGGCGCTATCTCCGTCCTCTTTTTCTCCCAAAACCACATTCTGTGGTTGTTTTTCAGCCTTCACTGATGTCCCTGCAGTGCTGTCACCCTCGCTCCCAACAGCCACAACGATCCTGCGGTATTTTACGTCCTCGTATTGACACGCACGCAGCGAGTTCGCTTTCATACTCTGCCCGGACCCCAAACAAGGGCTCCCAGGGGCCCCTCGAGCCCCCTCCCGCCCCCTCCGGAAAACTGAGCACAGACAAGGCAGGACAGGAGCTCACCGAAGGCTCTGAGCCTTCAAGGTGTCGGGTCAGAAACCTGACGACAGGAACAGGATGAGTGAGGGGCAACGACAGCCACGGACACATGGCTTCTGCAGCCTTCGCAGTGACACGCAGTGGACTGTGGCTGAAGGTACGGCTGGAAACGAGCCTCCGGGGAGACTGTCCCCCGTTCTGCCCGGGACCGTTTTCTCCAGCTTTGCACCCAATTCGCCTGTAGTGTGTGTTGAACTCACACGCCCACAACGGCCTCAAAGATCGAGTTCATCACCTCAGAAGCAAAGCCAATTCTAAGGAACAGCCCCACAGAGGACCCGACTTCTTGTGGTTCCTCTCCAAGTCGAGGGGAGGTGACCTAGGCTGCGACAAACGCTGGCACCCAAGCAGCTGCCCACGTGCCCAACAGCAGAGCAGGAAAGCCTGGGGCAAACCTTTATTCAGTGATGCTGCCATCGGCCGAGGGGTCCCGAGCTAGAAGCGGACCAGAGCCAAGAGAACCTTAAGAACGGAACCTCCCCTGTAGAGACAAACGTGCCTTCCTCGCCGGCGGACACTTGGAAGACTGGAGCCTAATGGGTTCCCAAGTGCTGAGTGAAAGGACGAAGCGCACAGGCACACGACTGCGCCTGCTGCCCCGGCCTCCCGCTCGCATCTCCCCTCTTCAGGACGGGGCTTCTGTGGTGGCGAAGCGGTTGGGACCAGGCGTTGTCACCGCTGTGGCTCAGGCTGTAACTGTGGCTCGGGTTTGATCCCCGGCCCAGGAATTTCTGCGTGCCCTGGGTGCACCCCCCCCCCGATAAATAAAAGACAAAAGTAAAAGAGGAAACATGTGTCCAAAATTTAAAAGAGAACAACCCCCAAAGCTGCTGTCTTTCCATGAAATTTCCCCCATGTGGAAGCGCACTTAAACTTATTAAAACCTGTGCTTCAAAACTTCCCATACTGACTGTCTTTGAAAGTTTATTTGGCAGATTCCTCTCTAGGAAAAACTGCTCAGCACAAGTACACACACACCTAAGTAGACACGCACACCTCATTTTTCTTTCTTTCTTTTCTTTTTTTTTGTCTTTTGTCTTCTTAGGGCCGCACCCCCGGCAAATGGAGGTTCCCAGGCTAGGGGTCCAACCACGGCTGAACGTTAGATCCGAGCCATGTCTGCAACCTACCCTACACCGCAGCTCATGGCAATGCTGGATCCTTAACCCACAGAGCGAAGCCAGGGATCGAACCCGCAACCTCATGGTTCTTAGTGGGATTTGTTTCCACTGCACCACGACAGGAACTCATTTTTTTTCCTTAAAGAATTTCCAACAAATTATCACCTGTTCTCCAGAACTGTTATCATCAGTCAGCATACAATTATTTGCTTGGTTCAAATAAGTGGCTACCTTCAATACCAAATCCACCTCAGTCTTTTAAACAGATTTCCCCACAGCTGTGACGTACAGCAAGTTGTCAAATGACGGACCAGAAACCTTCTTTACTACAAGCACATCAGGAAAAATAAAGTGAACCTTTCCATCAACTTAGAGTAGGAGTTTATGTGATCTCGCTTCTGTCCGACTGCTGCACTCAGATGGCAGTTTACTCAGGCCAGGAATAGACCTGAGCAATCAGCTTTATTTATTTATTTTTTGTCTCTTTGCCTTTTTTTTTTCCTAGGGCTGCACTCGCGGCATATGGAGGTTCCCAGGCTAGAGGTTGAATCGGCGCTGTAGCCGCTGGCCTACACCATAGCCACAGCAACGAGGGATCCGAGCCGCGTCTGCAACCTACACCACAGCTCACTGCAACGCTGGATCCTTAACCCACTTAGCGATGCCAGGGATCGAACCTGCAACCTCATGGTTACTAGTCGAATTCGTTAACCACTGAGCCACAACGGTAACTCCCAGCAATCAGCTTTAGGAAAAATACAAAATTGTAAGTTATAAAAACTATATTCTAACTCTTTCACCGAGTAGGGAAGGAGAATGGTGAGAAGGAAGTTAAAATGAAAATGAACAAAAATATATTTACCAAAAAGAGCCAAAGTACTGGTAAGGATTTTTGTCATAACATCAAAGACACGCTCGGGCAAACTACCTAAAGGTCCTAAATACACAACACCTAGCAGCAGTCACAACTACTAACCAACCTAAGGGCTGAGAGCTGCAAAGACTTACATCCCAATTGGAAAAGGAGAAAAGTCATGCAAACTTGCTGTTTCCCATTTTGTCTGGACAGGAAGACATTTGCTAAATTTATTTCCTCCTTTGGGATAAAGTGTAAAGTGTGACACTGGCCACTGATGACGTCAAGATCACCTACATTTACTTCCTTTTCCTAGTTTAAATGAATAAACAGTAGTTTTTTTTTTTTTTTCTTAAATAGAGACTTCTCGCCTCTAACTGGAAAGCGCAACTAACAAAACGGAACTCCCAGTGACAGCGTTTGAAAAGAACAGAGTCGCTGGCCTCGCCTCTGGAACGCCGCTTCAGCAGCGCCCAGACCAGACTCTTGGAGCTATTCTAAGAGTCCCCTCCGGTTTGCACCTGTGTCTTCACTTGTGTCTTATACCCGGTCCTCCTTCTGGGAGGATGGAGCGGAAAGCCAGGGGCCTGGTATGTATGAAACAATGTAGCTCATTGTTCCTGGTGAGAAAAAAACAAATCCACCTTAGCATTAAGGTGTGTTTATGCACCAATTTCACCAGAAGCCAGGGGCCAGGATTAATCCATTCTACACACCCCATGCCCGACCCTGGACCATAAGAGAGCAATAACCCAAACTGAGATCGAGAACCTTCTGATTCTCGATCTCAGGGAATGAAAGATAGGCTTAACAGTTCAAGGTCCATTTACAAAGCACGTTTCTCTTTACAAATATTTACAGTCCTAACATTTTTGTTCTCTCCTTTGCTCCCTGACACCATCCTACACATCAGCCCCATTGCTGCAAACAAACCAAACAAAAAAGATAATAAATAATAACCATAAAAAACAAAATGAAAATAAAGGTCACTGGCCCCATACTGGTATCACCTCCTCCAGCTGGGCCCGGAGAGGACGGGAACCCAGATGAGGCTCCCATGAAAGGAAACCGTCATCTCCATCGACACGGCCAAGCAGACCGGCCTGAGCTCCAGGTCTGAACGCAGAGGTGGGAATTTGGCGGTGGGAAGGGAGAACCAGGGAATGGGCGCACCTGCAGCGTTGCCTCCTGTGAGCCAGGCCCTTGGCAACCTTCCCGAGACTTTTCACCGGGCAACCCAAGCCCCTGGGACAGGACGAGCCAGCAGTTCACAGTGAGAGTCTGACCGTGGTTTTGCACCAAAATCTCGGGAGGACCCGGAGCAGGGGGCGGGTCACTCAGCGGGACATGCGGAGGGGAGGGAAGACAGCATTCAACGTCACTGTGACTCAAGGAAAGTCAATGAAGCTGAACTGACCTGCTTTCTTCGTCTTATCAAGCTGGCCCCTCTTCACCTAGGAGCTGGCGCTGGCTGGGCCCAAGCGTGGGCAGGGTCACACCTCAAAGCCACCGCCTCTGGAGCAGATGGGGGCGACCTACAAACACAAGAAAGGGGGACATTAAGAGGGGGTCCAGACTGGAAAGTGTCCTGTGTCTGTATTATTTTCTTCACTTAGCGCCACTGAGAGTAGCAAATTAAGGACAACAGAGCCTGCACTCGCAAGCAAGCTTCCCGCTCCTAGGTCAACGCCAGCCGAGCAAGAGCAACTGGAATCAAGTGACTCGGGCGGAAGGAAAGCCAGAGCAGGCCCCCAGCATCAAGGGCAACAGCACGTGGGAACGGCGAGACCACCAGCTCCGCACGGAGCTTTAAGCATCTTAACGGCAGGCTGACAGCAGATGCTGATGGGGCGCTGGTTTAAGGGGCAGAGAAGACAAGAAGGCGCTAAAGCCTATCAGAAACGGCGAGGGAAGAAAGGAGAGCTGAAAGTAAAACATACGGAACTAAGCAGCCCCTTAATGTAGAGGAGTGACTATGACACCTTTTCCCGAGTGTCCACATCAGTTCAAACAGGACCAAAAAGGCGGATCGCCTTTCTGGAGGGAAGACACGGGGAACTCCGTAAGTTAGACGTGCCCTCGGAGAGCCTGAGAAGGCGTGCTCTGGGTGCCAGGGGCCGCAGGTCCCCGACCTGGGAGCGCCTGGGCCTGGCCCCCTGCACAGTTAGAGTGAACGGCAGCGTGGCTTTTCCCTGAGCTACACGCCCAGCGGGTGCTGCCTGGGAAAGAGCCTCCCGGAGCGCGAACCTAGAGAAAAGAAGTCGCGTGACAGCCCCGTGGACAAAGCCTGCTGAAAAACGGCTCCGTCTTCTCATTCCTATCAGACCCTTTCGGAGCGTCTGCAGGAAGCCTGCCCGAGACGTCGCACGCCCGGTTGTCACCCCGAATCCTGCCCACACCGTTCCTGAGCACCGACGGCGGGCACACCCCTGCGGGCCGGTCCTCGGGGGCGAGAGGCTCCGCCAGCCCCTCAACCTCTGATGCCACAGGGAGCACTCTTTCACACCTCGCTGCTTCAGCTCTCCATCCCTTTGCTTCGCGCCAATCTTTGGATTTTGAACAAACGTTCCAGAAACAAAGGGAAAACTCATAGAGGGACAGCGCCTGAGTGGCCAGAGACCCCATCCCTTAAACCTGGAGGAACCCTGAGAGCTACTCCAGTGATTCTAGCTGTTTCTTGCAGTCGAGACCCTCCTGGAGGATCTGATGAAAATTATGGGCCCTCCCACAGATAAAAGGACATACTCTACACACAACACTGTCCTTCAGTATCAAGAGGTCAGCGACCCTCGACCCTCGAAACTCACAGATAAGAAGAATCCTGGTTTTACCTGATCTGTAACCCACCTCCTTTAAACTATGAATCAAGTCAATTATTTATTTATTTGTCTGTCTGCTAGCTTTTTAAGGCCACACCTGAGGCATATGGAAGTTCCCAGGCTAAAGGTGGAATCGGAGCTGCCAGCTAGCGGCCCTCGCCACAGTCACAGCCAGGCCAGATCCAAGCCACGTCTACAACCTATACCACAGCTCACGGCAACACCAGATCCTAACCCCCTGAGCGAGGCCAGGGATCGAACCTACATCCTCATGGATACTAGTTGGGTTCGTTACCGCTGAGCCACGATAGGAACTCCCTCAAGTCAATTTTATAATAATTCCCATGAGGTTTCAGAAATGCACAAACAAAATATCTTTTCAGATCATCCCTACCCATCTAAATTTAAAGATGCCCAAGGTGAAATTGCACGGTGAAAAATGGGGGAAAAAGGCAAGGAAAATTTCCCTATGTTGTTACTCACCTTTATATTAATGGCAAATATCATTAGGAAGAAAGTCAGAAAAAGATTAGCTCCATGGTTTTTTTCCTAGAAATTGCCAAAACTTGAAATAAGTCAACTATAGTTCTATATATAATGAATACAAACACAAGACAGACAAATCTCTGGAATTACAAATTTCCATAATATACTGGGAACTACACCTAGTCACTTATGATGGAGCATGGTATTGTGAGAAAAAAAGAATGTATATATGTATGTGTGACTAGGGTCACTTTGCTGTACAGTAGAAAATTGACAGAACACTGTTAAACCAGCTATAATAATGGAAAAAATAAAAATCATTAAGTAAAAAACATAAAATAGAAATAAACAAAAATTTCCAGAATATAACCAAGACTATTATTAAAACTTGGACCCACTCCTTCCTCTCATTTAAAAATTCCACAAGGAGGAGTTCCCGTTGTGGCTCAGTGGAAACGAATCCAAGTAGGAACCACGAGGTTGCGTGTCCCATCCCTGGCCTTGCTCAGTGTTAAGGATCCGCCATTGCCGTGAGCTGTGGTGTAGTTCACAAACTCAGCTCGGATCTGGTGTTGCTGTGGCCGTGGCGTAAGCTGGCAACAACAGCTCAGATTAGACCCCCAGCCTGGGAACCTCCATTTGCTTTGGGTGCAGCCCTAAAAAGACAAAAGACAAAAAATAAATAAAAATTTTTTAAAAAAAATTTAAAAAAAACAATAAAAAGTCCACCAATGAAGTTCCTGTGGTGCTCCAGCGGGTTACAGACCCAACTAACATCCATGAGGATGAGGGTTTGATCCCCAGCCGCGCTCAGTGAGTGGGTCAGGGATCTGGCATTGCTGTGAGCTGTGGTGTATGTAGGTCACAGATGCGGCTCAGATCCAGAGTTGCTGTGGCTGTGGTGCAGGCCAGCAGCTACAGCTCAGATACAGCTCAGATTCGACCCCTAGCCTGGGAACTTCCCAAAAAAAAAAAAAAAAAAGTGAGGTCCTCCAAGCAACCATCTCAGTCCGAAAGGGGAACCTCAGGGAGGAGAGCCACTCTTCCAGGCTGAGCCTGCAACGTCCACCTTCTGATCTTGGATGGAGAGGGCCTCAGTACTGAGAATGCCCTGCGGCTGCACTGAATAACAGGAGCCACTACTCTTGCTGACTGGGGTTCTCCCAGGCCTGAGGGATTCACGGAACTCAGTGGAAAAGTACAAGAGAGTTCTTAGAAGAAAATTCAAGATGCTCCTTACCTCCATCACCACTGCCTCGAAAAAGAAAAAAGGGGGGGAAAGACCAGTGAGCAGAGGCTGTGCCCTAGAGTAAGCCTCCTGTCGGGGAGTGTAACAGGGGCCCCAGAGCTGGACGGTTTCTGGGTTTCCCTTCCCACACAGGCCGTGCCCAGATCCCGTGGAGGCAGGGCGGCCTGGAGAGGGCAGAGGCCCCTCCTGAGGATGAGGGGTGGGGAAGGCCAGCCCTAGCCCGGAGGAGATAAGGGACAATGCTATGTGAAGCCAGAAAGAAAAGATTAAGGATTCTGTCTCCGGGTCCCATGAGATAGCGGAGACTAGATGAAAGATAAAAGGGAAGAAGAAGGTCTAGAAACAAAGCCTCCCAGCTCCTGCAAACCTGGAGGGCTCTGCCGGTGGAATCTAAAATCTGCCCTGAGGCCCCAGGAAAGATGGGCTAAGCCGGATGCCTCGGGTGTCAGCAGAGGCCCACAGACCACAGTGCGGAGCCTGACAGCACCGAGCCAGCCCAGCGGCGGTGCTGAGCCTGACAGATGGCCAAATACTCAGGATGCTTGATCCCCTGATTGGAACAGCCTAGGAAGAGCCCAGTGGGCCGGTTCGGGCCAACCCAGGAGGGGGCTGACAGCATCCAGATACTAAAATGCTCTGGGCTACTGGGGGACTAACCAGCAGCAAGGACATCTCTCTTAGGCTGGACTGAGGCAGGAAGTCCTGGCTGGGCTGGGGAGGAGACACAGCCAGACTGGCTGTGGCACCATGGCCGTGCCTATAAAGCTCGGGGCAAAACTGCCTCCTCTAAACCAGGACGGCCTTGCGTGTGCTCTGAAGGCCGACAGCTGTGATGACGGCTCTGAGTTCCAGGAAGTTGATGTGTTTCTTGGCTGAGGGTTCAGTCCATGCCTTGGGTCGGGCGGCAACCCGCGCGGCCCCCTCCCCCCAGCTGGCACGGGCTTTGGTCAAAGGGAGCCTTGGAGTGTCACGTAGAGCATCGAGCAGGCCCAGCAGGGTCAGCCGTGAGCTGCTCCAGCCAGTTCTGGATCCTCCCCCTTGTGTGACGAGGGGCCACTAAGGGGGGCGGGGGAGATGAGTCCCCTGTCTCCCCAAGTTCAAGACAGCAAAGCGGGGAGGGGAGGCAGCCACCCTGGGGCCCAAGGCTGTGTGTGTGCCCATGCCCTGGGCTGTCTGCCGAGCTCTATCCCCACAACATGGCCCCCAACCTCTTCTTTTGAAGGCTGCACCTGCAGCGTATGAGGTTCCCAGGCTGGGGTCAAATCGGAGCTGCAGCCATCGACCTACACCACAGCTCATGGACACGCCCGATCCTTAACTCAGTGTGCAAGGCTGAGGAGCAAACTTACATCCTCAGGGATACTAGCAGGCAGGGTTCATAAACCACCAAGCCGCAACCGAACTCCCAACACGCCCCCTTTTAGGGGCGATCTTAACCTGCCGTTCAAAGTTCTCTCTGCTCTGGCCTCGGTTTACCTCCTGGCTCTCAGGCCCACAAGCCCCCACACTCCCGGCCAAGCTTCTTCCCCCGGAACATACGCCGCGCGGCTCCCCAGACCCCATCTCTCATGGGCCACTTTTCCCAGGATGCCCCCACCGGCTGGAGGCTCCCTGCTCCAAACCCTAGCCTGGTGACACCAGGACACCAGGACTGACGCTAAAAGACCAGGGCCCAGACTACTGGAGCCGGCGGCCAAGGCTTTCTGAACACCGCTCGCCATGCGCTCAGCGCAGCACCTCATTCAATGCCCCTAACGACAGCCCTGGGAGGGTCAGTCCCACTGTGCAGCGCCCGAGGTCACGGTGGTCGAGCGAAGCGGATCCCATCTAAACGCTGTTTCTTTTGGACAAAATTCCCGCCTCCTGGCACAGGGCTGGGGCGAGCAGATGCTCTCCATCAGTCACGTCCTCGGACTAACCATCTTCTGAGTCATCTCGGCCCCTCCAGACCGCTCAGCGCCTGGCCTCCATTTCCGCCTGTTTCTGGGCAGGAAAAGGAAGCTCTCTGCTCCCACCTTCTCCTCTGCCTTCCTCGGGGGCAGGAGCAGGGCCAAGTGCACCGCCAACCAACAAGCTCGCTGCATGGAGCCGGCGGCCACGCCCAGCCCCGCTGTGCAAAGGGACGGGGACCGCCGCTGCACACCCTGCCACTCTCCAGGCAGCGACTGGAAGGAAGGTACCAGGCTCTGGAAACCTCAAATCCTGAAACCCAGCCCGGTCCCGCCCAAGGGGCCACGTCCAAAGGACACACCAACGTGACCTCCAGCTCAGAAGCGACCTGAGTGTGCCAGGCTGCCTACTGAATGCAGCCCTGGAGCCCACACTTCTGGGCCCCGGGGTTCCAAGGAGCCGTGCGAGTAGGGGTGCTGGGCAGGAGGAGGGGAGAACAGTGGGTGGGGGGGCGCGTGGGAGAACCGCGTGGACCCGAGGTTCGGCGAACACCCCGCAAAGGAACTCCGGCAATCCCAAATGGTCAGTGAGAAGCTGGCTCCCGCTGACACTCACTCCATCCCGCCACCCCAGAGTCCCACGCACGCAGCGGCATCTCAGACCCTGGTTAGAAAATGCCGACTCTCAATAAGTCAGTCATTACACCGCACACCTTAAACCAACACACTGCTATGCATCAATTACACCTGAAAGAAGAAATGCAGGTTTCCAGGCGACACCCAGAACTGCTGAGCCAGAAACCCATCTAGGTCGGGCCCTGCGGTCTGCGTGCTGGCTCCCAGGGGATTAGATCCGGCTCATCTAAGAGAACAGGCACTGTGCACAGAATTCTGGAAGAAGGGTGATGCCGAACCAAGCGCAGCCCTGAGAAACCTTCCTTCTACGAGGATCTGAAAGAAATTACTCGTTTATCCCCCCTCCACTCCCCACCCCTGGAGCAAAAGTCAGTCTCTGGAGCGGAGACTCAGATCCTAATTCTCTCTTATTTTTTTGGTCTTTTGTCCTTTTAGGGCCGCACCCGTGGCATATGTTAGTTCCCAGACTAGGGGGGTTGAATCAGAACTACAGCTGCCAGCATACACCACAGCCACAGCCACGTGGGATCCAAGCCATGTCTGTGACCTACACCACAGCTCATGGCAACATCAGATCCTTAACCCACTGAGCAAGGCCAGGGATCGAACCCATAACCTCACGGTTCCCAGTCAGATTCATTTCTGCTGCACCACAATGGGAACTCCCGAGACTCAGATCCCAGTTCTAACTTCAGCTACTGCAAAGAAATAACAAAAGAGTAAAATAAATAAGGGCGGGGTGAGAGGAGCCTGGTTTAGCTTCCTCAGGAGCCGGGACGCGGGGGATGTGAGGCCACGGCCAGCCCACAGCCCAGAGGGAGCAAAGCCTGGGCCCCCGGCAGCTCGGGACCCTCAAAGGCGCCCCTGGAGCCACGCCATTCACCAAGGTTGTGTTGCTCCAGGGAGCTGCGGCATGGTCCCCAAAGGTGACCTGGCCAGGATTCCCAGTGGCCCTGGACACCCTCTGGGCCTGCCTGGCGGCAGCAGCTGCCCACAGGGCCAGAAGGCAAATCCAGGGCACCCCCAGGCCTCAGAGCTGCTACTGTTTCGCTCTTAACGAGACCCTCGGTGGAGGACGGGAAACGGATCGGCCTCGAGCAGCTGCCGCTTCCTGCCCAGGTTTCAGGGGCCCCAGTGGACACCAGGAATAACACAGGCCGCCAACACCACCTTTCGAAAAGAATGCCCACGGCCTTCAGATAAAGGGACGTGTTACCACGCAGAAAGGTGTGGGGGAAGGGGCGGCTCAGGGCCAAAGGACCCTTCTCCTTCCCAAATCAACCACCGGGACGTTTTCATCGCGCTGTCACACACAACTGCAGCGGGAGGCAGGAGTCGAGTGGGAAGACAGGGTCCTTGTTCGCCAAACCTACCTACGTGAGTCAGAGGAAATCCACGATTTCAAGGAGGCAGTGCTGGAAAGCTGGGAGGTCGCCGGGCACCGGCTGAATGAACCCCTGCTGGTCCCGCTCCTGCATCCCTTATCCCTCCGCAGGGCTCGGCTTCTCTGGGGGGCGGCGGTGGGGCTGGGTCCCGAGCACACACTTCGCTGCGAAGAGCGGCCTCCACCGGCAGGTCCCCCCGCCGCCCCCCAGCACTGCCGGAACCTCATCTCGCTACTGCCGCTACTGCCGGGTGGGAAGCCCCCCGGCAGCCCTCGGGCGTGGCCCTGTCCCTCTCCCTAGGTGAGCCAGTCTGTTCCTGGCCACCAGGCCCAGGGATTTCGTCACCTTCTTGCCCAACTTGGCAGAAACCAGTATGGTTCCCTCCTCTGGAAGGAAGCTGGTGAAAAAGGGGGTGGGCGGGCAGGGGGGACCCCGCGGCTGTGCACAGACACAGGGCACCCTCACCTCCCCACAGGGCAGGGCAGGGTCTTCCCTGCAGGGGATAAGGTGTGGAAGCCCCCACCCAACCCCACCCCACCCTCAGATCTGCTCCCTGGCTTATCAGGAAGGGTGGGGAGAGGCCCCCACACCAAACCCTGGCCGAGGAATTTAGAAACAGAAAAGGAGGCTACTGCTAAGAGAAAGCAGGATTTCAGTCAAAGTGCGTCAGAAGCCAATTACGGGTCTTTCAAGGTGTCCTTTCTCTTATAACTGGGGGGGTCATCCATCTGGAGCATAAACTCTGGGCCAGGAATGTGTTAGGCACTTGACATATATTTAAGCCTTCCCCGAATCAGAGACGGCAGTGACCAGGGGTCTGCTGGCTGTCAGGCGGCTCTTAGGCGCGCGGTCATGGCTCTAGTCCGGGCTGTCCGCTTCGTGTGCCCCACGCGAGGAGCACCATGGAAAAATTATTCAGAAAAGGGCAATGAACGATTAGGGGATTAGAAACCGAGCCGGGGAGAACAAGAAATGGCTGAAGGAACTGGACACACGCAGGTCTGGCGCGTGGAAGAGGAAGGAGGTTTGTGCGGGAGCAGAAGGAAGCTGGCGCGGAGCCCCGTCAGCGCTGCCCACCGAGCGCGGCCCAGCGACGGAGCGAAGCCTCGCAGCGGGTGGCCTCGCTGGCTCTGGAAGTAATCAAAAGGCCGGATGACCACAACTCAGCCCTGCAGTGGGTGAGGCCACCTTAGAACATCCTTCTGACGTCCAGATTAGAAGGACCTAAGAGGACCGGCCCTTTGTCCTCCTACTGTCCGGCGCCGAAGGCTGCACTGGGAGAGCGAAAACGCACAGCAGAGCTTAAAGAGCACATGGCGTGGAGTCTTCAGTCTCGGCCTGGAAACCCGGCTCGCCCCCAGCTTCAAGCCTATGAGCCTCAGTTCTCTTATCTGGAAAATGGAGTTGGTAACAGGGGACTTTCTGCTTTACAGAAATCAGTCAATGGGGTACTCATGAAAGACGTTTACAAACGGCACGGCACCCACAGTGTGTGAGCTACGGGTGTCACACCACTCGCCCCGGCATTCCAGCTCCCCCACCCCTCCATCCACCCCCAGCCTCCCCTGAGGGATCGCCAGCACCGCCGGGAGGGCAGGGCCCAGTTTGCGGATCTTTAAAAAAAATTCTGCTCCAGCCCCTAAGTTTAACAATGAAATATAAATACAATTTAGCTTATCACAAATGCAATTCCATCGACAATTAGGAGTACAACAGCTGCTGCCAGCTCGCAGGGCTGTATGGCCGGCAGGAAATAAAACGCCTCCGGCCTCAGCACGTCGCTGAAACAAATCCTGGTCGGCGTCCCCTGTGCTTAATCAAGGAAGTCTGCGCTGGGGGCCCCGCAAGGACGCCCCCCCCCCACGCCAGTGCCTCGTCCCCTGGCCCTAGAAGCCAAGCCAGGGCCGCTGGCCCCCGGCACCCTGCCCCAGCCTCTCAGGCAAACCGGACTGCAGCCACTGGGTTGCTCTGGACACTCCTCTGATGTGGGCCTCGGTGCCTGCAATCACATTTACAGCTTAGGGGAGGAAGCTGGGGTAAAGTTCAGTAGCAGCTTGCAGGGAGTTTTAGGCAATATCCTGCTCCTCTTTCACAGGCCCTGAGGTCGTGGGGCTGGCCTCGCAGAGCGGCCCAGGCTCGGTAAAGGGTCAGGCTGAAGAAACAGGATTCTCGACTTTTCCCCTGAGGAGGAGCTGGATGCAGGCGAAGCCCCCCTGCCCCCCGCCCCCGGGGGCAGGTGCCTAACCTGGGATCTGGGCGGCACATTCTCAGAATTCAGGGTGGGTTCACCGCCCGACACTCCTTATAAAACCAAAATGACTCTGTTGGAAAGGCTTCCGCCCTATGCTCCGGGTGAGGAGTCGGGCGGCCCATCATCAGAAAGGCACTCAGCTGGGGCCGGGGCCTCACAGCGGCCATCGGGCACTACTGAGCGTCAGCCGGGCACGACTCGGTGCTGGCTGTGCCTGACGACGACCAGGAGCTCCGAGGCCGCCCCTGGGCCTCCGTTCTCACGCCCTCTGCCTCTAAGAAAACCATCCACCTCTACATGCGAAGGAAGACAAATGCTCTGAGGCAGAAGCGGCTGAGAGGTGTTTATCACAAGCTCATCAACCGAAAGCACTAGCACTAGCTTTTCTTCAGGGAAACTGAGCAAAACCCCAAAGCGGCTGCGGGGCAGGAGGGGGCCTGGACGGCCGAGCCCCTCCCCAGCGCTGCGAGCCGACAGCAGAGGCCCAGGCAAGGATCAGCGCTCCTGGTTCACGACAACTGTGCCCTCGGGGTGTCTAAGCGAACCCACCCCACGAGCCCCACCACGAGAAGCGAGAAGCGGGTACAGGGAGGCCAAGAGGAGGGCGGGCGGGGCCCCTCCCTGCTGAGAACCCAGCCAGCTCCAGAAGGGGACCGAGGGGGACTCGCTGCGGAGAAATCAGGGCAGGGGCCTGGGAGCACCGAGATTGGGAAAGGCCAGCCTCTCCCAGCGCGGCCGCGAGTCGGGAAGGCCGGCCTGGCTGTGCAGGTGGAACCCTCCCTCTGGCCCCGCGGCCACCAAGCTGGGGGTCTCTCCCGCACCCCCTCCCCTCGCCTTGAACGCCAGGATAAAGGCCCCTGCTGCTGTCCGGACAGAACACCCCGCGCCTCTTCCCTTTATCTGCCCTTAACAGTTTGCCATCCAGTGATAGGAGGGGCCTCGCCTCCAACAGCCCGGCCTTTTATCTCCCCGCTGCCCTGACCGCCACAAGGCGCAGCCAGGGGCTGGATTTCCTGCAGCTCGCCTAGAGGGGCTGTTTGACTTCTTTAAAATACGACTGGCCTCCGAAACCTTGGAACCGGGCCGAGCAACACCCAGCCAGCATCCATTTCGGCTCCAGCTCTCAAAGCCTCCGAGGGCGGTGTCCCAGCCCTCCCTGTGCCCCGTGTGGGGGAGGCTGGCTGCTTCCAAGGAGCGCTCGCTTCCCCGCTCACGGATGTATTTGCTTTCTGCCTGTGGCAAACCTAAGAGTTCTCTTCATCAAGGTCCAGAAACCCCAGAAGTTAGTTACAGTAGCTCCAGTTAAACTCTGAGTTCACACTGCTATTATTAAAATAATTCAGTAGCGTTTAATAACATCCCGTAACCACCGGAACGCAGGCAGCACACCACGTGCTTCCTTGCATAATAAGCAACCGGCGCGGGGTACAGGGGGCCCTGGGAGCGCTCAGTGAGGACAGGCCCTGACCTCCGCCGTCCCTCCCAGGCCTGCGCCAGCTGCACCACGATGCCTGGCGTTCTCCACCCGCCCCACCTACAAGCATGCCCGTGAATGTCCCCGACCAGGAAAAGCAGCGAGCTCTGCCCCTCGGTGAGTCGAGGAGGGGCTGGGTGCGGCGGATGGGACGAGACGACCAGAGGGAGCCCAGAGGACCCTGGCGCTCTGCGTTCAAGGCCAGGACTTCTATTTCCTGGGCATCACAGCAAAGTTACCAGGTTCTGAGAACGTAAGACCAGATGTTTGAAACGGTCCCCCAGAGTTCCCTTCTGGGGTGTGAGGGACCCTCTTTTCCAAAGTCAATTAAAGAAAAGAAAAACCTCCTGGACTAAGCAGACACCCTACGGCCCCTCGCGGTCCCAGGGGGAAGAGGGCCAGGTGGGAGGAAGGTGACGGTGTGATGAAACGAGCAAGGCCGAGGAGAAAATGGTGGCAAACGCAGGATGGAAGCCAGGTTACGCATTAAACCCACACCCCCGTCCTGTGCCAGCACTTCAAAATGGAGCTGGTGCTTTCGGAATCTTCGGGAACCCTGCCTTCTGTGGGCCCCTTTCCCATGGCCAAAGGACTGGGCCGTGCCACTGGCCCGTCTGCGAACAGGAGCCAGAGAACCGGTTCAGCCCCACCGGCCAAACAGCAAGCGCTCAACATCCTCAATTTCCTCCCAGCCGTGAAGTCAGGAACAACCTGTACAGACAAAGAAAATAGAAAGCTTGCGAAACAACGGCATCTGCCGTGCTCCCTGAATATGCCCCAGGAAACTTTTTCAAAGCCCTTTAAGATGCTTCATTACAATTCTGGAAGGAAAGCGCAGTCCGCTGCACCCAGGCACGCACATGTTCACACAAACCCAATTTCATGCTCTGCCGGCCCCACCGCGAAAAACCCAGAAGTCAAAATATAACTCAAGAGTGGTCCTGGTTGCTCAACAGGTCTGAACTGCAACTGACGCTTTTCCAAAACGCTGTCAGAGGCCAGGGGACATCCTGGCAGGTTTCCAATCTGGAAACAGAGTTTTCCTGGCTGGGGATGGGGGTGGGGGTGGGGGTGGTTTCACAGATTATACAATTTGATACCTGGCTACCTGTTGACAGGGAAGATGGGGATGTGAGGAGAAAAAGCAAAAACCTCCCCTGTCTCTATTCCTGGTCGCTAACCCCTAACGCTGTACGCTAGGCAGGCAAGAGGACCCCTTTCAAGACCTCACCCACAGGAAACTGACTAGCTGTTGCAATGACTCCTCTTTCCCTAGCAGCCAAGATCCGTGTGACGGAGCAGTCTGGAAGGTGGACGCGCAAAGTACCGCTGTTCCTGCGGGCTCACAAGGAGGTTCCCACAGGACTGTGCGGTCGCTGCCAGTCCTGCGTTCTGCTCGACCCAAATTTGTAGTCGAATGTAATTATCTGCAGTCACAGCATTAGGCAAACACTCTTTTTTTTTTTTTTGTCTTTTTATGGCCACACCTGCAGCAGGCTAGGGGTCGAATCGGAGCTGTAGCCACCGGCCTACGCCACAGCCACAGCAACGCCAGATCTGAGCCACGTCTGCGACCTACACCACAGCTCACGGCAACGCCAGATCCTTAAACCACTGAGCAAGGCCAGGGATCGAACCTGCAACCTCATGGTTCCTAGTCAGATTCGTTAACCACTGAGCCACGATGGGAACTCCCAAATACTCTTTTAATTTTTTTTTTTTTAACTTGGAGAAAGAGCAAACAAAGGGACACATTAATCGGTCAAAGCTGCCAGGCCTTAAAACTTTCACAGCTTCCTTGCCCTTATCACTTCTGTGGCTTCAGCCACCAAACAGGTTTTATTTAAAAAAAATGAGTGTCCTCAGTTTCCTGCAGGTCGAGTTCCAGGCCCACCCTAGCTGCTTTCCCTGTGCTCAAGCCAAAGCCTAAGCAAGAGCACAGAAGATGCGCGTATTCTCTGCCAGGAGCGAACACGGCTTAGACGGTCTCTGCTATTTTTGTACCCAAGACGTTGGGCAAAATTTGGTGTCCATGTGAACCCCTGAAATGCCATGACAATCACTCTCAGACTAAGCTTCCAGATGCTAGGGCCACTGAGAACCCAAAGGCGGAGGCCCCGGCTCCCAGGCTGCGGAGACCGAGGGATAAATTGCAACGGAAGAGAAAACGGAGGGGCCAAAAGCTGGAAGGGCTGCAGGGCCCCCGGGGTAAGCGTGAGGGCAGGGCGGCAACAGCAGACCTGAGCTTGAGCAGAGAGGCAGCTCTCAGGAGACGGGACGTCCCGGCCCCCAGGAGACGCACCGGGAAGGAGCGCCGAGACTCGAGAGGGACCCGGAGAGGACATGAGGGATGCGAGCCCTGGCTCTCACCTGTCTCCAAAGAAATGAGTAAAACCGGGCAATTTACTGAGATTCTCATGGTGCTGAATGCATTCTCTTTTTTTAGGAAAGGTTAAAACGCCCTCCTTTTAGATGAAATGATCAAGACAGCAGGTAGCTGGGACTGCTTTTTAACGCCCTTACGTGGCAAAAGGGAAAGACGGCGATCCCAGGAGTCACTGTCCAAGTCTGGCCTTAGGTCTCGTCCATGCGAGCCGAAATCTCGGAGCCATCCGGCGACACCAGGCGCCATGTGGAGGGCGGAGTGGAGTGGGGGAACTGGCAGTGATGGGCCAGCAAAATGATGCTGGGGTCAAGGCCCCATCTCAGACGGATGAACTTCACTCTGTGGCTGTGGGAACCCATAGCCCCCCTTTTAAAAAAACACTCTGGGATGAAATAATCATAACCATATTTTTTAAAACTCTTGGCAGCAGTTTTAAAAAAAATCGATGATTAGAGGCATACAACCCACTTAGCAGGCTACTGCGATACAGTCTAAGGGACAGACATGACCCGCGTGGGGGTCAGGAAAATACCACCCAGAGTCCAACCTGGCTGCAGAGCGGTGAGAGCCAAGGTCAGGGAGGCACTGGGCTTCCCGCACGGGTGCAAGAGGGGCCGGGGGGTGGGGGCGGTTAACTGCGATGCCGGAAAAATTCTCCGTACAGGAGAGAACAAAGAGAATCCAGCAGGAAGGGACTGGTTACTGAGTAGCAGGATTAAGCAAGGAGTTGTTAAAACAAACAAACAAACAAACAAAAAGACTGTCCCTGACCAGCAAAGAGCAGATGCGAAAAGGAGAAGGTTTTGGAGGAGGTGGGAAAGGAGGACGGGGGCCTGCCAGGCACAGGAAGATGAAACACTTGTGGTTGAACAGAATACATAACATATGCAGCCGTATAAATGTACGTATTCATTGTCAAATTGGCTGCTGATGTGGGGAAAAGTGCTTAAAAAGCCTTAACTCAGAGGTTACAAGTCTACACAAAACTTCACCAAATCTGAAACAAGAGGAAAACAAAACCCATCCTTCTCTTTCAAAGAGCCTTCCTATAAAATGAACATGTTCGACGCTGGGTAAAACATTTTATTGAATCAACGTGGTTCAGAGCAGCACTGTCCAGTTCAGAGCCGGCCGTGCCCGAGGCATGCGCAAGTTCCCGGGCCGGAGATCAAATCCGCGCCACAGCAGCGACCGGAGCCACAGCAGTGACAATGCCAGATCCTTAACCCCACTGCACAACCAGGGAACTCCAGTGGAAAGCTCTGCGATGATGAAAACCACCTCTGCGCTGGCCAGTCTGGTAGCTTTGAGCCACCCCTGGAGGCTGAGCACTCGACAGGAGACTAATGTAACCAGGGAACTCAATTTTAAAAGGTTATTTAAGTTAAATTTAAATTGAAGAGGCCCACATGGCGAGCAGGCTGCCGTACTGGACAGCGTAGGTCTATGGCATTTTTTTTTCTCTAGGAATCTCGACTTAGCAGCTTGTAGTCCTCAGTTTATTTGCTCCCTAGGACCTTTTGGCCCTGACTCAGGAACGAAGATAATCTAGCACAGGGTCTCAACGGGGAGGCACAGCAGGGCGGCGAGCTGACCCCAGAAGGAACGGGCTCTGCTCGGGTTCTTCATTCTTCCCAGGGTTTACCAGCGTTTCAAGGCATAAAGGGAAATAACCCACGAAACCAATGATGGAGGGACATCTCCTAAGCTGGGCGGACTTCTGGCTGGGGCGTCGGCTCCCTGCCCCCTCTACCCCAAACCTGCTCAGGCCTGGGCCCACCTCACACGTGAAAGGCAACGTGGGGAAGCATGCGGAAATGTCTCCAAGTCAGATCAAGGTTAACTAGCAAGTTAGCACACTGAAGCCATCTCCGTCTCAACACGCTCATTCACGGACAGTCTTGAAGGGGCCACTTGAAACGAGCTAAGTCATGGCAATGCAGCGATTCTCCAAACATAAAAGTACAACTTAAATTTGATTTTTGTATTTAAAAAAAAAAATACAAGAAAGTCATCAAACTGCCTTTTTTTTTTTTTTTGGTCTCTTTGTCTTTTTAGGGCCACACCTGCTGCATACGGAGGTTCCCAGGCTAGGGGTCAAATCGGAGCGGTAGCCCCCAGCCTATGCCACAGCCACAGCAACGCCAGATCCAAGCCGTGTCTGTGACCTACACCACAGCTCACAGCAACGCCAGATCCTTAACCTACTGAGTGAGGCCAGGGATCGAACCCGCAACTTCATGGTTCCTAGTCGGATTCATTTCCACTGCACCACGACGGGAACTCCTGCATTCCTTTTTAAGATATGAAACTGTTCCCTCCCTCCCTTCAGAAACTTATGTATCTTTAGTCATAGCGCAGTGCCTGGCACACAGGAGGTTTTTACTGAGTTCATCTGATAGGT
Source organism: Catagonus wagneri (assembly GCA_004024745.2). Lineage (NCBI taxonomy): Eukaryota > Metazoa > Chordata > Mammalia > Artiodactyla > Tayassuidae > Catagonus > Catagonus wagneri. The sequence goes on from PVHT021183524.1 coordinate 30,379,544, forward strand.
ACGGGCCTATTGGGGGCCACCTATGAGGGGTGATATGTTCAGGTTGATGAGCCCTGCTCCACTGACAAGTGCAAGATTCATGCCCTTGACACTTACGTAAAATTGATGTCCTATTCATTTGGGAGGTGGGGAGAATCCATAAATTTGATCATATTTTCAAACCTTCCCTTTTCTTGTTAGGATTAGCTGAACCATGTCATTCACTTCAGATAGTGTCAGATACATGGCAATCACTCAATAAAAGGGAAGTCACACACACCCCCCCAAGCGACCGATGCCTGCTGTAAACACTTACAATTTGAGGACAGCATTCTTCCTACAGAAAGGAGGGTTGGGAGAGAGATCACTGCAAGCGTCTGTCTATGTCACGGTGTTTACGTGGTTTTACTCCAGAAATAACTCATGGAACCAAGTCAGCTTCCTGATGCTGTTAGGCCAAAACTGAATGCGTACGATCACCATCTCTAGGCCACCAACGGCGCCGAGGGGGTTTTCTGTAAGATCCACGTCCGGGCATAAATATGGCCCAAGCACCACCCATCCCTGGGAATCCTGAAGGCGCCCAGGACAGAGGGTGGTCTCCGGTGGGGGATGAGCTGTTTTGCAATTAACCAAAAGGAATGGGGACGTTAGTGAGCTTTTTAAATAGAAACCAAGAATTAAAACCGAGTCCTTCTGTGCACCAAAATGTCTTGCTTAAATTGCAAGGCATAAATAAAATAAATTGGCTATAAAAGGGAGGATTATGTCAACTAAAATTCAACCAGGGGACTAGGAAAAGTGACTGTGAGTAAAAGGGGGGGGGGGTGCTGGCTTGATCCTTGTTTTCTCATGTGTCCTTTGAAGGTGAAAACTAACCAATTTTCTCTGGCCTTCAAGCTGTCAGAGGTTTTTTTTTTTTTTTTTTAAAAAAAGCCTGTCTGAAAAATAAACAAATGGGGCCTGCAATCTCCCTTCAAGAGATGGGAAGAAAATACTCCATCTACGGCCCTTAAAAATTTCCTGGTGACTGTCTCCTCAATTAGTAACTATCCGTCCACTAGGAGACTTGTGGGCAGGGGGTGACGTGTGGGTGCCAGAGGTGTTCCAGATCACCAGCTAGGTGAGCAGAAAAAAAAATGTGAGAGGCTAAGAGAGTTAAGTGCTGCCTATGCAACACAATTTTAAGGCCAGAAAACCCCCTGGCATGTGTCAGATGGAGGGGCATCTGAGGTGGAAGAGGCTGAGGCCCAGAGAGGACCACAGGGAGCCCCGGAGCCGGTCCTGCTCTGGGAGCCTGACGGGCAGGAGCGGGTGTGGACTCGGCGGGTGTGAGGATGACGTCAGCTTTACGGAAACCTGTCTGAACACAGGACAGCAGAGGGGGGACCAGGCTCCCAACGGGAACAAAGGGAACAGAGAGGGAGAGACAAACCCGAGCGCCTCTCAAAGAACTGCAGAGACCCGGGCGGCGGGGACGCTGCAGAGCCAAGAGCTGAGCAGAAGTCACTCTGGCCACAGGCTCCACCGCCCGGGGCACCAGCACCGGGCGGGAAGAGGTTTCCGACAGTTAAGGTAGTAGGGTTAAATTATTTCGGAGACACTTGGCAAGTGCAGAAATGGAGTGGGATGAGAAGGGAAGGTCTTGGTACGAGGGCAGCAATCAGGCTCGTGAGTGCAGGTGGGCTCGAACCCTCCGCAGGGCCGGAGGGGGGCGGGCGCGGAGATCCAGAGACGAGAGGGTCCAGAAGAGCACCCACTCTGCGCCACAGACGCAGGAGCAAAGGCTGGCGGGCGCAAGGTCCCCAGGAAGGAGAACGCGGTGTCCGGATAAACAGGAAAACAAAGGGGCATAAAGTGCTTCTGAGTCCAAAAGATGCAAGAATAAGGAAAACATCCAAGGGGGGGAACTGAAGGAAGCGCACAGCCGAATGGTCTTAACCTCGAGCACACAGTAGGCACTTAACTATTCTACTGATTAGTAATCTCAAAATAGGCAACAGGTCATATGCTGCGAGTAGGAGGAAGAGAAAAGGGGAACTGATGGCTTCAGGAGCAAAGGAGCCCGGGCGGCAGCGGGGAGAACCCGGGGAGGGACGGGACCTCATGAGGCACCGGGTGGGTGTCAAACACACATGCTCAGGGGCCGGGTTCCCTCTGGAGCCTCTCCGCCTACTCAGGCTGAGTCTGGCATCCTCCTTCCTGCTCTGGATGGGTGGCTGAGGAGAAGGGAGGGAAACCGTGATATTTCAAAGGGCTGCATCTTTTATTCTTGCTACTCGAGGCAAGCCTCCAACAGACGCCCGATCCGCACACACTGCTGCTCCCCTCCAGTGAACGAGAGGATTCCATCCACTAACAACAGGGGTACCAGGTCTCCGAGAGGAGGGAAAACCTTGGCTTTCATGGGTACCCCCGGGCCCTACACACACACACACAAGGCTGAACTTTGCAACTCCAACCCAGAACCACCCCGGTGCAGGACGCCGCCAGGAAACCCGCACGGGACCGAGATGCATGGCCCAGGCTAAGGACGCGGACTCCAAGGTCAGCGGGTCCCAGCAAATCTGCAAGCCGGGCTCGGGGATTCAATTACTGTGAGTTCAGTTGCTCTTTTTTAGGTCAGTTCTTTCTTCTTTTGTTTAGATCTGACTCAGTTATCTACACCTCTCTTTAGAGGACCTAAACAAATTAAACTGTTTAAACAGGAACCTGGATCTTTAAAAAAAAAAAAAAAAAACATGCAAATGGTCTCCTCCCTCCCCCTTCGCAATCTCTGTTCTCTTAAATTACTCAAGTAGACTAGCAACTGTTTCTCTCAGGAAAACTCTTTACTCTTAAGTCTGAATGTGAAAACCTTGTGGTTAAGCCCTGGCTTGCAGAAAACTAAAAATTTCAGCAATTCTAGAATGAAATGTCATGTTCAGAGCTACACGAAGCACCGCAGCTGTTGCAGCCAACACGAAAACCGAAAGGGGCGATGCTATCTTTATCCTCCACCTACAGTCAGAGCTGGTACCGTCCAGGCAGGGCTGCCCAGGGACCAGCTCAGTCCTGGGCTGCTCAAGCACAGGGGACAGAGACAGCAAAGGAGCGCAGGGGCCGGCTGAGCCACCGAGGCAGCCGCACACAACAGACCCACCTGGAGGAGAGAAAATGCGGTTCACCATTACGAACTTGAAAACGACACAAGGAAACACAACTGCTTGAAAAGCCATTCTCAATGCCGGTCAGAAAAATCCTTTTCAATCAGCTCAAAACTCGGAAAGATCAGATTGCATCTAACTCGACCTGAATTGCCCAAGTGGAAGGAGAACCCTCTTATCAATTTTCTTGGAAGGAAAAACACACTTGTCCATTCAAGCTGAGAGCTCGTCTCCGGACCCCCCGGTGGAAGCGGCCGCAGAGCAGCATCTCAGAGCCGGCGGATGATGATGGAAAACGAGACTCGGAGGAACAGAAGGGAAGGGATGACGACGGACGCCTCTCGGAGCCCAGAGCTCACGCACAGGTCAGCGGGGAAAACGCTCCTGGTGTGACGGGACCAGGGCACTCGGAGCAAACGCCTCCCACCGCCACCCCGTTCGGCCTCTGCCAGCCCCTGCTTGGGTCCAGGTGCCTGGGCCGCTGCTGCCTGGGGCACACTCCCAGGACGGGTCAAGGCCAAGGCTGTCGCAGCCGCCACACACCCAAACCACCAACGCGTGAAGCTGCGGTGAGGGGGCGCAGCTCCTGGTGGGAACTGCCACCGACACGCCACGCTTCCCGCTCATTCTGGCAGACTGTCTCCATTCCAGAGAGAGCGGAAAAACTTCCGCAGGGTTGCCACCCTGAGATGGGCAGGCAGCATCACGCCGCAGGTGGGGACTGGACCCGGGAGACACACTGCCCGGGTTCGAATCCTGCCTCTTCCACTTCTCAGCCACGGTGGTACCACCCTTGGTTACAGAGCCTCTCCGCCTCAGGTTCCTACCTGTGGAGGCAGGGAGGCTGACGCCGTGAAGGGCCCACAAGCAGTCTGGGACCTGGCAGCCCCCGCCCCCCGGTGCCTGCTGTTACCGGCTCGGCTCCCACGGAGCCTCCCCATGCTGTGCAGGCCCAGCAACAAGTGCACAGCAGCGCTTCAGGGCGGATCCACTACCAGTTCAACAGGCGCTAAAGACGTTCGGTTCCCCCAGGACGGTGGTTCTCAAACTTGAGCAGCAAGCATCCAGAACACCAACGGTGACAGGTTTCTGGGCCCCGCCTCCAGGTTCTGACTCAGGAGGTCGGGGGTGGGGCCTAAGAACCTGAGTTTCTAACAAGTTCCCAGGTGATGCTGCTGCTGCTGCTGCCGGTCTGAGGCTGCAGACCTCAGAGAACCGCCGCTCTGGGGACTGGTGTTCTGGGCGGCAGGCCTAAGCCTCACCCAGGTTGTCTATCTGCACAGCGAGCCTGAAGGAGAGAAAATAAGGCGAGCGGCACAGTGGTCTACAGAATACCCGCGTGTTCTTGCAGGCTACCTAGGCACCCCTGCACCTCTGCGTGCGGCAGATCACGTGACAAGTTCTGGCCAACGGGCTGTGAGCCAGCCGTGGCCCGCTGGTTCTCTGCTCACTGTGGGAACCTGGAAGGATGCGCAGCTGGACTCTGGGTCAGTGCCTGGAAGGGAGCTGTTCTAGAGCGCTGCTGGGCCTGCAGCCGACCTCACAGGAAAAGCAATGACATTCTGTGGGTTGAGCCACTGAGGTTTTAAAGCTTGTTTGATAATTCAGCACAGCTCAGATTAACCCCATTAAAACAATTCCCATCATCGTTATAAAAAGCACCTTCCCATTGGTCTTCAGTCCAATCCATCAAACCCAGGTGTTGATTTTAACAAAATCAGCTAGGATTTCTACCATACTCTCATTCACTTCGATTCATCAAAAAGATGAGTTTTTTCTTTAATCCCCCCATATTCGGTCTATTTTTCACCAGATATAAAAGTTCTTCTCTGATTATATAGCAGCTGCCAATAATTTACAAAGCTAAATATGCTAAGAAGCATTGAAAATGTAAAAAGTAAATGATGAAGGACTCAGATCAAAAGCCCCATGAAACAAAGTGGATGTGCATGCGTGCGCACACACACAATATCAGAATCCCTTGACTCTAAAAGGCAGACCAGAAGGAAAAGTTTTCAAATTTATTAAATCACATGCAAATTGATCATATTTTGCCCAAAGAGGAGAAGGTGATCTCTTTTAGGTAAAGGGATCATCATTTAATCACAAAACCACTCATTAAAAAAAAAAATCCTAATTTCTAGTCAACCTACGAAAATCTGCAGCCTAACACGCAGCTAATGAACTGTCCACAGTCTACCACATTCCAGATTATGTGGAATTAAGCATCAAAAATATTCTCCTCTTATAAAAACTGCCACCACTCCCATACACACACACACACACACACACACACACACACACACACAGCTGAAACAAAATGTAATCTAGAACAATTCAACAACTTAAACTAGGAAATTTATCAATTACACAAAAAGAATTGGGGAAGAGAAAGTTTTAAAATATGTAATAGAGTCACACAGGCCCTTCTGGGTCCCGGCAGCGAAAAGTACTTACACACACACACACACACACATTCTCCCAAGCCCTTTCTACAGAGGGTAGAGAAACACACACACACATTAAAACTCTCCGAAGGAGCTTAGTGGCTCTCTGCTCCCCCACCAGCGGTTGGCAGAGCTGCACCCGAGATGGAGGACCCTACAAGCCAGCCCTGGCTTCTTCTCAATTCCAAGGCCCTTGAGCGCCTCATTCTCTGGGTGTGTCACATCCCGCCTCTTGAGGCACCTCCACGTGGCAAGAGGAAAAAAAGTCAACACTTGTGTTGTGTCACATATTGTAACCCAGCTGTAAACTCAGAGTTAAAAACAATAGGCCCCCAGACTAATTTCTCTAAAACGTTGTATAGCTGTTGAGCAACTGCTAGATTTAATTGGTGAGTACATTTTTTTTTCTTTTTTCATTTCTTTTAGGAGACATAAAAGAGTCATTAAAAAACTAAAAGCTGAATATTTAAACATCTCTATTCTTAAAACAATCACACTTCCTAAAAACTTTTCTAGAACAATCACGCTGCCTTGAAGACGGTGGGAGGACAATGCAGTCTCCACGGAGACCCTGAGACGGGTACTCCTGAACGCTGCACGAATGAGCGAACACCAGAGAGAAGAGGAATGACGTGCAGTCAGACAACAGGGGTCTGTTACTAACCCTGGGCATCGAATCCTGCTAGCGCTCTCCCGTAAGGCCCTGAAAATTCCCCATTATTCAGCAAGTTGACGGTACAACGCTCGCTCCTAATTATCTGCACGTCAGACTTGCTGTGTGTACATCTGCGAGAGACAGAATAGGAACAGCCACATTTAGAAAATGAAAGCCACAGAAAAGCGATCTCATGTGATTTTTGCAGGCCAACTCGCTCGGTTTATTTCTGCCATAATCACATTCATAATGAGAGAGCCGAGCTCTAAGGGAAGCGCCAGGAGTTTATAAACACCAGGCTTCACAGAGCCTAAAGTCCCTTTCCGTTACTTATACCCAAAGAGGTCTGTGGCTGCAGACGCCTTCCTACAGACTGTCCACGTGTCCCGGGGTTTACGTGAGAGCGTCACGGGGCGGCCCTCTGCTCCGGGCCAGCCCCACAGTCACAGCCACCATCTGGGCGCAGGACTGCGGTGTGGTCGTGGGCAGAGCTGCTCCGCTCGCGCCGCTTCCCGCTGCCTCCCTGCAATGGGCACCCAAGCTGCTCCTCCAGGCCGTGCAAATGTCCCGTCCCCACGGCGTGCAGCTTTGATGCTGACCGAAGGCTATGACCCAAACCAGCTCTCGGCTAAGTGAGTCCCAGGCCAGCACATCCCACACAGGCTGGGGCTCGCTCTCGCTGCGGCACAGAGACTGCCAGAGCCCGGCTGCTCCGGGGCCCGGTCTGCAGATCATGGGACTGCCCCAGTCCCTGGGAGACAAGCAGGCACTGTCCACTTTTCCTTGAAATCGTGAAATCCTGGATAAGACCAGCGATCAAGTAACACTTCAACCCTCCAACAACCTTAAATAATTGACTAAATTCTTCTCTTTGGGTCTCTCAATGACCACTTTATAAATAAGCGATGTCCAGTAAGAGCCGTTTTAGTCACCTTTTAAAGCAGACCCAGGGCACTTTAGATACAGGATTAGGATTACCGGAAGGGGGAAAAGCATTTCAACAGAGCACGAACGTCATGGACTGAGATGCTGAAAACTGCCCCACAAATTTCCGGCGCGCCTTCCAAGCGCTCTGGGGGCATCAGAGTACTAACAGAAAGCACGCTCCCTTCCTTGCTTCCTCCCTCCGGCCTCCAGGCCCACGATGAGTTCCCTGTGCCTACGATCCACGATCCACGGAGGCTGAGCTCCGGGCAGCCAGCAGCTGCTCAAATCCACGCCTGGATGCTCCCCCCTGCCCCTCCAGCCCACCCATCCCCACCTCAACAGGCGTCCCTGAGGCCGGCCCAGCCAGCCGATGCTGTAAGCACATCATCTCAACCAGTGCAAGGAGCTGCTGGCAGCCCCACCGGCTCTCCCACAAGACACACAAGCCGCCCTTGCACCCCACGGGCCTCCCTGTGCCGTCCACACCCCAGAAAGCCAGCGGGAGACCCGCTCCTTGCTTCCTGGGAAGGAATGGTTTTTATTACTTTTCCATCGGCTGTGAGTGCCCCACCTCCAGAGCCCTGATTCTTATTTCTCACGTGTAACTCGGACACACGTCCCTCCCCTGACGGGGTCACAAACATCTAACCGTAAGAGAACACCTTCCACCTCCAGCACGGCAATCGGGGTATCGTGTCCATGGACACCCAGAAGACCAAATTTCAAAATTACATTTTCAAAAGGAACAATTTCTCTTCATCAATAAACAAAACACAGAACCAAAGCCAGAACCCAAAACCTATTTGGTTCAGGAGCAGAAAAGGCTACACCAACCATGTTTGGGAGGTTAGCTAACATTACAGCAAATCCAAGTGCACAAAAGACTGAAGTAAATTTACTGCTATTAGAAGATAATATGGGAGTATTTAAAATACATCTATGAGGGAGTTCCCCAGTGGCTCAGCAGGTTAAGGACCCAGCTTTATCACTGCGGTGGCACAGGTTTGACCCCTGTTCCCAGAACTTCCGTATGCCACAGGTGTGATGAATAAAGTAAAATCAAATGAAATAAAATACATCTGTGAGGATGACTAATTAAAACTTAGGCCCAGCAATGCTCTATAGTTAAGCAGATAAAATCAAAACGCCTGAGAACTATTAGCAGGTATCAGCTATCCTGGGGAGTTCTCAACTCTGGGATTACCATGAAAGTATCCAAAATACTTCATGATGCCAAGGGAGAGTTTTGGTGCCTAGCCATGGAGTGCCACGGGGGTCTCCATCTGTAAAACGGAGCTACCGAGAATGGAATTAACAAGGAACCTAAAAAATACATGATCATCTCCGCCAAGTGAGCACATTTAATTAGGACCAGTCCTCCTGCCAAAGGAGCCACGTGGACGCGACTCCAGGCGCAGACGCGAACGGTGAAGAACACCGAGTAAAATAAAGGCAAACTCATAAAAACAGGCCAAAGGACCTCTAAAGTCTCCTCCAGCTCTCAATCCCAGGGTTCTCAGAAAAAGTCTGCAGCTGGGGCTTGGGGGAGGGGGCGGACCACTCCTTCCTTTCACTTTTTTCATTAGATGGCTTACAATTAAATTGTAATATTTATGTTTCGAGGCTTCCTTCACACCTGACACTCCCTTTATTTTTAATTTTACCTTTTTTTTTTTTCCCTTATGGCGGCACCCTTGGCATATGACAATTCCCGGGCCAGGGATCGAACCCACGCCTCCAGAGTGACCTGAGCCGCTGAAGTCAGATTCTTAACCCACTGCACCACAGCGGGGACTCCTCCAACTCCTTTTCTTTAAAGCCTGTCTCCCAGGGTATCTATGACTTCCATGGTACCCAGAGGGTCCTCTCTAGCCCTACTTTAAAAACTCAATTTTGTGCATTATTGAGACTAAAAACATGACAATTCACATTAGGAACACAGATGAACAAGCCGGCAACGGTATTCGAGCATCATTGGAAAATGTTAGTGAATCACTTTTTTTTTTCTTGCAAATCTGGTCAAAATAAGTAATACTTTAGTATCTATCTGGACACACCGGAAGGTTGATTGAACACACTTCACATTAACCCATAAAGCAGCTGCAAGTTACTGGGGGAGGGGGTGCGGGTGGGAAGTGTGGAGAGGTTCATTTTCCATGTAAAACTCCTGGATATAAATCATTCTACAGTATCTTCCAAACTTCCCCGTCTCCTGAAGCAGAGCCTGGTGAATCAACGTATGATTAATCTAACCTTTTTGGGCGATGACTCAGGATCACTACAATGAACAACTCTTACACAAGGTGCCTTCGGAAACCACTGTACCAGCCTCCTCTTTCAGTCCTGCTCCCACACCACGAGGCTGCAGTCGGCCGTGCTTTCTTCCTCTAACTGAAGTCTTTACTGCGGGCATGTGGACATACATGCAGTTGTGAGCAGTAAAATGGAAGCCTCCTCTGTTCTCTTAGCCCAGTGTCCCGGGGGGGAACAGCCACGCTGCGTCAGTCTCATCCTCTGACATTCTTTCCTGCTGCTCTCAGTGCGTCTCCTTGCGATGACTGTTCTCCACCCCCCCACCACCAATTCTGACCCCTAATTTCTTGCTGAAAATGGGGACAAGGCGATCAGTGCCACATCCACAGTGAGAACACCAGTGCTCTCGTGTGGGCCTAAAAGGACCATCGTGAGTCAAGGGTGGGAGGGCCGATTAGCACGGGGACTTCCTATACCTGCCTGGCTTCTGAAGTTGGATTTTGCACACCCTGCCCGGCCACACACACACACACCCCCTGCTAGTTCTCTGTCACTGACACGCTGAATATTCTGGAACTAAGGATGCCAAATAGGTGACCTCCACCTAAGTGATATATTACTTTTGAGTCAACGGAACACTAGCTAAGCAAGTGCTGTTTCCTTAACTGGTAACTGGTCCTCCGGCAGTGCCCGATGGCTTACTCTGAACATTATCCACCAAGCACTTGAGATGAAATACACAGCCAAAAAAAAGTGCGTTTCTTTTTTCTGGACTCACTGATGTTTTAAAGGAAGTTTTACCTCTGTACTACTTGGAACAAATCCATTATATAAGTTAAGGGAATAAGGTCTTTAAAAAGGTACAATAAAGGGCATAGTGAATGCACTTTAGAGACTTCAGTAAATAAGAGAACTGTCACTTTGTTCTTCAACTGCATTAGGAACTTCTCAAACAAAGAGGCTTGATGGAGGCAGACAGAAAGGGGCTTATCAGCTTAAGAAACGGGAAGGATGGTACAATTAACTGTCACACAGTCAGATATAATTCAGAACGCGGATGAGGCCAATGGAAGAAAACAAGGCAAAGAAGGGGCCCCTCACGTCTCTTTACATAATACCCACATATTCTAGCAGGCAAACCACCTTTTCTTCAAGGGTTATCGATACATGCGGCCCGAGAAGGAAAGCAATAGCCTTTGGAGGGAGGAGGAGAGGAAGGCAAAGAAAATAAGAGAAGGAAAAGGAAGAAGTCTCTTATCTGAACCACAAATGCCTCCCGCTGCTCACTCCAACAAGCTGAAGGGCTACATCCTAGGTATTTGGGTGGGAGGGGCCAACTGACCCAGCCCTGCCAAGTGGAAAAGGGCCACCCCCAGTTCTGCAGAGAGCTGACGCCCTGCCCGGGGCACAGCGGAGGTGAAGTGTTGTAAACGCATGAGGAGGCTGGGGGGGTGGCTTGGAGAGGGTGCAGAGGAACTGGGGGACCAGAAAGCAACTTCTCCACCGGCCCCAGCAATATCTGCTACGCTCACAGTGCTAAAAGATGCTCCAAAAACAAGCAACTGAAGACCGGGGACCATAAAATGCGAAATGTGTGCGGTGTGAAAGATACTAAGAAAAACAAGGGTTTTATTCTAAAACAGATGTCCAAAGAGAATCCAGTCTCTCCCCACGGGACAAGACGGTTTCTTGAGTTTTCGCAGTGCCAGACACGCTGGGATCAGAAACATGTTTCGAGCGGCGTGAAGATGGAAAGGAAAAAGAGCCCCCTCCCTCCCCCTCCAAAAGTGAAAAAAGACAGCGCGGGCGACACACCAGAAATAGCCGAGGCTGCTTCTGAGCGCCAGGACCGGCATCGGGAGCGGCTCCCCTGCAGCGCGTGTTATAGCGAGCTCCAGCCTGACTATATATGGTATGCTTACGGAGGGCTCGGACACAGACCCGCGCGGGGCTGACGCAGACCAGGCCGGGCTCTCCGCGTTCACGGCCACAAGACTGCCCCCGAGTCCAGGCGGACTCCGGATGCTTCCAGAAGCATCATCTCACACTCGCTGGCAGGGACCCCCCCCCGAACCTCACGGCCCCCCCCCAGCCGTCCACCCCGCAGGCCCACAGAGGCATAAAGGCACACACAAGAAAGTCTCTTTGAATGGGGCCTATGTTACATGACCAAGGGCAGACCTGGATTTCTCCAGAAACAGCTGGCAGGGCCGAGGCCTCTCAGCACAGCCTCTTCTTAACCACAAAGTAGTTTCCTCACATCAAATGTCCTACCCAGAGAGGGAAAGCCAGACACTGGGGCGGGGGCAGGGGATAATCTGAAGATGTCCGCGCGGCCTGGGAGAGGAGCGGGGACAGAGGAGGAAGGAGAGGAACAGGGAGAGGGGGAGGCTGCCCCACTGGCTGTAAGTCTTGCCCAACCTGTTCTGCGGTGCGCGCTCTCGGTTAACTCCTTTCTGGCACATGGATGCACACAGCAACCCTTTCTTCCTGCTCCCACAGCCAGGCTGCAATTTAAGGCCGACGTGCAGTCTGCCTTAAGTCCCAAAGAAAAGGGCTAAAGCCATTTCCGACTGGACTCAAACCCATCATCTGTACCAGGCAGCGGGAGACCTTGGCTGCCGGCGCGCAGGCGGCCCTCTCGGCCACCGCCCCCCCCCCCGCCCCCGGCCCTCTGCACCTCCGACTCTCCCCTCGGAGGAAAGAGGGAAATGGACGTCGGGTGCTGGAGACGGCCAAGTGGAGGTAAGGGTGAGTGAGGCCCAGCTTTCGACCACCGGAACAAAGCACTATGTCGGAAGGAAGCGAGAGCTGGTTTTCCTTCTTCTTGCTTTTTGCTTGACACGAGGCATTTATGGGGTTAATAGAGAGCTGCAGACCAGAATTTACCTGCTTAGCAACAGAAGCATCAACTAAGCCACATTGGTTGTTTTGACACAGGAAAAGCAGTTTCTACCTGGTGAAAATACCTGGTGATGTTTCAGTTGCCATTTTAAGCAATACACATATTAATCACATGAGAAGGGCAGTCAAGAAACCACGGTAAGGGGAGAGAAGTCCAAAGAGTTTACCCAGCTTAAAGGTGCAGACAAAAACCAAGCATGGAATCGCTGGACCAAGGAAAAGGAGCAGACTCCAGGTGGAGAAAACGGCTCCTAGAAACCCTAAAACCTGGGGTGACTTTCCCCCTAACTTGTCTGTAGCTGCTTAGTCAGCCTTTTTACCTCGACCTTAAGGCCTCTTCAGGTGGCGGGAGACTCTTCACAAAAAGACAGACCCCCCCCGCCCCCGCCAAATGGTGAGATGAAGGGGAAAGCATGAAATCTCACAAATGATTAGACTTTCTCCTTTAAACATACCTGCAGGTCTCAATTTTAACAAAAACGCAAGTGCAATCCAGGGGCCCTATATCCTCTGTGCAAGACAAGTGAATCCAGCCCTTGAAACCTAAATATCTAGCTGAAAATTCAACTACAGAAAGCTTCATTTTCAGCAAGTGACTCATTTTTGGAAGCTCCAGGGTGCCATGGTTTAAAGGGTTGGTTACTATAAGACGCTTACAGCTATTTTAACAGAAATGTGTCTCCTGAACCAGGAACGCCTAAAAGCAATTAGAACTAACAACTCAATCCAGTTGTTGAATACGTAAAGCGCGCAGAAAAATGTTAATGCATCCTTTACCTAAGATACAATTAAATAAAATGTAAAGGAGAAACAATGCCAACATACGCGTGTATACATATATATGTACGTGTATATATATACACACACACCCCACGTATATAATTACAGAGCCAAAGAATGTGCCTGTGAGAGAAAAGAGAAATTTTTAACATTAATGGTATTATTTTGGCAAATGATCCTGTTTCAAGAAGAGAAAAGAATGATAAATTATAGTCATTTGTAATGATAATATTCAAATAATCTAGAAAACCGCATTGTACAGTTTGGGTTTAATGGCTTCCCTTAAGGCTTAAACTGAAGACAATACTTGATGACAAAGAGATTTTGTGTAAAGCTTACGCGATATAATGATCTAGAGAAAAAGCAAACTTTTGAATCTCAAAGCAATTCAAAATAAGATTTCAAAGTCACATGGTTCTTTGATATTGTAAAACAACAAAAGCACGTATGCAAAAGTCACAGAAACAATCTCCTCCTTTAATAAAGTAAAATACTTGCACTTATTCAGAACCCCTGTACTAAGGGTTGGAGTAAATTAATCTGTATTTCTGCAACTTACATTTGAAAAATGTAAGCTGGGTCAAAGAAACTAGTGTGGCCAAACTGGTATTTAAAGCAAAAATCTGGCCTATGCAGAAGGGAAAAAAGGGGGGGGGGGAGAGAAAAGGAAAAAAGGCCACAGTGATGCACTCTGGTTGCAGGCAGAGTGGGCTGCAAGGCCAGTTGTATCTAACAGTTGTGCTCGCAACAACAAATGGTGCATTCATAAACTGCAAGAGCAGAGGCTGTTCAGAGGCTGTAAAGTCTGCACACGAAATGATGAGCGGCCGACTTTCCTGTTGTTTCACAGTAAAGGAGTGGAAAAAAAAAAGGCTGAATTCAGTTAGAAGCACAGGCTGTCTCTTCAGCTGTGGCAAAATGGTGAGCCAGGCGGTGTAGATAAAGAGGCCCGAGTAGCATTTACCCTCTTCTAACAAGAGCTGGGCCTGATGATAATTGAGTAAACACCTCTACAGAAGATAATACCGTAGGAGCTGTGGGGGTGAGGCGGGGGGGGGGGGGGAGGTCCTTCCCCACCCTTTTAAAGAGAATACTCAGCATCCCCAAATCCATAGCCTCAGACCAAGAGATTAAACGTCCGTTGCTTTACTACCTGTGACACAACCTCTCCACAGCCTTAACAAAAGAAACATCTGGTACCAGCTACTCTGCATCCCTGATAATTCTGTCAGAGAGCCAACTTCTTAAAAAATTAATTAGTGGCATTTACACCTGCCTGTGCAGAGGGCCTCTCAGGGGTCTACAGAACAGGTACCGCAATACCTCGCTTAAAGAGGACACTCAGGGTTGCAACAGGGAAGCACCAGGAGAATTTCAGCGTTTCTGTTTCATTTCCTAACTCTACTTTAAAACAAAAATCCCAATGGCTCAAATGTATTCGTTTGTCTCATCAGACGTAAAGGTACAAGTAACGCGTTTATAAATACAATTTGGAACACTTACAATTAAGCGAGTTCATCAGAATCACCAGGAAAGCTTTTTTCAAAGTGACAAGCCTCAGTCTCACAACAGACCTCCTGAATTTGAAACCCCTGGTCTGAATCACTGTTTTGGATGCTGCAGCCCCGTGAAAGGTGATCACCCCAAGAAGGCACACCAAAAATGAGACAAGTCACACAGCGGCGGGCTCACCTGGATGTTCTGGGTACTAAGCTGCTCATGGAGGAGGGACCAGGGCTCCCGGGTGCAGGTGGCAGTGCTCTGGGTGGGAGAGCCGGCCACAGGACGGCACAGAGGCACAGGCAGGGGCCACCCGCACGCCCACGGTGCCAGCTCAGAGCAGGGCCTGTGGGGGACACAGGGCATCCTTAGCTGGGCGCCTGGTGGCAGGTGGCCTTTGGCCCCCAGGAGCCAAAAGCTCCAGGGCCCTAAGCACAGACTCATGGCTACGTGACCACGCGACCCCGGGGGAGGCGCGGGCTGGGCTGGGGACAGGGGCCCGGGGTCTGCCCCCAGCACTGCCGGGAGGGGTTATTTAAAACCGGAAGCCCCGATGGCTGCTTGGGTTCTGCGCTGCCCCTCGGCCTCCATCCGCAGAAGGTGGGTCACGTGGGAAACACACACCAGCCGCCCAACGCCCGGCAGAAAAGGAAGAGGACCAGGCGCAGGCCCGCAGGAGCCGGCCGCATCCTTCCTCCAAAGGGCCCGTGTGCGGCCACACGTTGTTCTCATTAAAACAGTAACCATCGGGTAAAAAACCACACGGTGTAACGTGGACTCATTCTGGGCAACAACTACACGACGCGACCGGGCACGCTCGCGCCTATGCAAAACTTCTGGAAATTGAAAAGCGGTCTCAGGCTAAATGGCCTCAAACTAACACCAAAAAAAAAAAAGGGAAGGACTTCACTCAGGGCGCACACATTTTCTAAGCTCTCCCTGTAAGGGTTCCAGTTCTAAAAAAAAAAAAAACGAGCTCAATTACTAAACGGGCTCTTCGATGGCTCCGGCCGTTCGCGAGATCGCCGCCCGGCCGCCGCGGGCTGAGGGGAGCGCCTCAAGGTCTTCGTGGAAGCGACGCCGGAGCGGCCCACGGAAGGCGGCCCGAGCCCCGCCCCCGCCGCCCGGCCGGCCAATCGGCGCCCGCCGCTCTGACTGACGGCCCCGCCGCCCGCTCTCCGGGCGACCCCGCGCGGGCGCCGAGGTGGGCGGGCGGCGCCGAGACCCGGGCTGGACCAGCATCCCGCGACCCCGCCGCCCCGCCGTCGTCCGCCCGCGTCCCGCTGGCCGCCGTGGCGCGACGCGCACGGGCGAGTCCCGGGACGACGGCCGCCGCGCTGTCTGCTGCGCGGACGCACCTAGGCTTAGACGGCCCGTGCAGGAAGGCTCCGCGGCCCCAGCAGGGCCGGCCACCCGGCCGCCTTCCGCCGCGTCCTCCCAGGCCCCTCCCCTGGGCCGCCGGGGGCCCAGGACCGAAATACATCCCGACCGCCTCGATTCCGTGCCTCCAGGGAGGGGACTCGACCCGGGGGAAGGGGGGGCAGCGCGCGCTGCGCAGCTCTACTCGGGTCCGCCCCGATGCCCAGGGGCAGCCTGCAGTGACGGGCAGGAAGAGGGTAATTCTTACTGTCTCGGCAGCTTAACAGCATGCAGCTCCTTTCCACTAAGAAGAGTCAGAAATCACATTCCGATTTTTGGGAAGGAGACACAGGCGAAGGTTTGGGACTCTTACACGACTTCTCAGGCCAGCACGTTTACTCTATCTCATTCTAGCTGACTTAACTGTGCTAACTCTGGAAAGGAAATTAGTGATCAAAAGGACAAATCCTAAACAATCTTCCAGAAAGAGGGATGGGAGGAAATCCTTGTAAAAGCAGAGATCTTCAGAATCATCACCATGTATGTTACAGTACTTTTCTGCTGGGACCTTGAGAACCTTTCATCCTAGAAGGCAGTCCTGAGTTTTTTTTTTTTTTTTAAATGAAAGAAAAAATGTTTTAAAAAGCACTTGCCTCTCCACTCAGGGGGAGCAATGAAAAATCTTTTTTAACCCCAGGACATAGAAAGGCCAAAGTGGCCTTGTCTTAGGCCTATATATACTGAAGAGAGGATACTCAGAAGTGTGAAACTTGATGTCTTTTCCCGAAATTCTCAGTAATCTTTAAAAATTTAGGATCCGGCGTTGCGGTGAACTGTGGTGTAGGTCACAGACGCGGCTCAGATCTGACATGGCTGTTGCTGTGGTGCAGGCTGGTGGCTACAGCTCCAATTCGACCCCTAGCCTGGAAACCTCCATATGCCTCTGGTGCGGACCTAAAAAGACAAAAAAATAAAAATAAAAATTCAACATCCATGTGACCTTGGACTCTCATTTTCCTCTGCCTCTTGCAGTACCCTCTTTGCTAGCCATTCAGCACACTGCAAACCCTGATAAAAGTAGTTAATGTTTACTGAAACCTGCACATGAACTGTACTAAACCTGATAGGAGTGAAAAGGCAAAGTTCTGTTAACAGCATCCATGCTCAATAAAATTAAAAAAAAAAAAAAAAAGCGGGTTGGGAGGAATCCTTTTTTTCCCTTTCTGATCTGAACTTAAAACCTCTCACTGATGAATAAGTCAAGTAAACATCACCAAAATGATGATGTGTAATCATCATTCATTTTTGTTATCTTTCTGTAAAATTTGACATAAATGCCGTTCAACTATTGAACATTTTTCTACACTTTTCTTTCCAGACCTTAAAACCGAAACCAGTCTCTTTACAGCTCTTGATCTCCCTGACTTTTTTTTTTTTTGGAAGGCCCAGCTACCTGATCACTAACCAGTTTTAATGAGACTACTCTCAAACATTTATTCATCTGAAGAGCTGCTTACAAGTCACAGCCGTGGAAATACATTTCATGCAAAAATAAATTTAATAGCCTGGGAACCTTGCGGTACGACCCTAAAAAGATCCAAAAAAAAAAAATCCACATTTTAATGGGTATCATTTTTTTCTTCCCTTGACTCTTTTTCAAATGTAAAACAGTTCATTTCAATCTCATCACATCTTTAATTCTAACAATTCTCATACCCTTAGCCTTAAGTATACTGTATCTATGAACTTACTGATAGGCTGTCTTTTTCTCTCATCACCTCAGTTATTTCAGCTTACACACATACACACGCAAGAACAGGATGCTCTCAGGTGTTTAAAGCCAACTTTCTCTCTCCCCATCCCCCCCCCTTTGCTTAAAGGGCAGCAATAGAACCAGTCACCTTGGAAACAAACATCACCCAGTGTTTGCAGAACAAACAATGGTACCTTTTCAGCCAGTACCAGGCAGGCAGGCCAAGGGGCAGCCGGGCAATTCTGGGCCGCCCAGGAGTGTTAACATATTGCATTCATTCAGTGCACGAAAAAGTAGTTCAGTACTGAAAATGAAGGGCTGTCAAACGTGTGAACCCTTGGCTAGAAACCACAGACAAAGCAAGAAGGCTGGAAGTCAAATAAGGCTACTACCCCCAGTTAGAATCTTCTGTTATTTTTGGAATTGTTTTACATATCTTATGAATAAGGTAAACTACATTGTTGTCACTGAGAATTACCTTCTCCAGCAACTAGGAAGAAATTGCTGAAAATCTTAAAAAAAAGAAAGAAAAAACTCCCATCTAATCACTCCTGAAAATCTAATTACTCCATCATGTCATTTCTCTTTTACTATACCACTAGATGTTGGTTTTTAAAACGTGTGTATGGCTTGGCACCTTAACCCACCTTATGAATTTCTAGCGTTGATAAAGAAATCTGACTTTAAGCTAGAAAACTGATATCCATTTTTTAAAGAACAGTGCCAAACAGATAGATACCTGACTCTGTAAGGGCCCTAGATAGCATAACCACTTTTTTGACCTTGGATAACAACAATTACTAAATTTTCATTTAATAAAGACTTACAAAGGCTAATCATTTGGGGTGGCTCAAGTGTGAGGAGGTTCTGTCGTTTTTAAAAAGTGGATAATTAATTTAGAAAACACACGTATTCTTCAGATCCTTCGGAATGAAATTTTTAAAGTGACAGTGGCCTCCTCATTCTGGGTGTGTGCCGACGTTTTCCGTCCCACCAATTAAAAAAGAAGGCTGGGCCCAACGGAATGATTTGGACAGGAGTTTGATGTCAGTTAAATACCACAGTAACTGGCATTTTCTGTCACCTCCAGCCCGAGGGACAAAGGCCTAATTAACATGGACCAACATGCAGCTTAAACTGGAAAAGTGCCTGTCCTTTTTCTTCCTTTTTTTTTTTTCTCCAAGATTTAGGTCTTTAACATCCTTGAGTTAAAGTGCACAAAGAGTGTCTAAATGCCATCTGACGGAGGTGTAAAAGTCTAATTAACTAATGCTTTTTTTGCAGCAACAGTAAATCAGTTAACATTATTAATCTTCCCGCCTGGGCCTGGGCCGCAGGGCCGGAGGGAGGCTATTGAAAGGGAGCTAAACGGTTATACTGGACGCCCTTGGAAATGAAAAGCAACCCTGCAAGCGATGACCAGCAATCCTAAAAAACCTCGGAGAAATCCTTGAAAATACCACCGCTGGGCGTAACACGAGGCCGATCCTCTGAAAACTGCAAGCTGCGGTTCCAGAGCAGGGAGAGGAAGCTGCTCCCAGCTTCTTCCAGCATCAAACAGAGAGCAGCCGGCGCCGGAGAGAGCATACCTGGAGCCCTGCGTCCTCCCCACGCAGCTGGGTTTTCCTACCACCTAGAGCGGTTTGGGCAAGTGACTCCCACAGTCTGGCCGGGGGGAGGCCAGCTTCCGTTTATCCAGAAAACAGCCATCTTAGTTAGCACTTGGCTGCTCACTCTTATCTGCCTTCACTTTCCTGCCTATTCAGTAGTCCCCGGAGGTCCACGCAGGTTGTCCTCGGGTCCGCAAACCCCGAACGTGCCGGCGCGTTCACCGAGGGTCTGCATCTGAAGAGGAAAAGCCGAACCACCGCCTGGTCTGTACCGGGAGACACGGCCCCTACTCCCTGCACCCCATTCCAGAAGGGGGCTCCTTCTGCAGTGGCCCAGGGGCCAGGGGGAGGCGCCCTCAGCATCCACAGCCCCCTGCCCGCCTCCTCCTGGCCTCCCCTGGTCCCGGGCACAGGAAGTGATGCACAGACGCGGGATGAAGACCCCCAGCCGCAAGCCGCTCCCTCCATCTTCTCAAAGAGCTTCTCAAAGAAGCGCGTTAGCAAAGGAAGGAAAAGAAGGCGGCCCAGGTGCCGGGTGGCTTTATCCCTTCCTTAGTCTTTCTAGCAAGTTTCTGTTTCACTGTCCCCTCTCTGAAGGGTAGGGGGAGGCGCGCATCGCTTTTCATGAGATTGCGTGGGAAACACAAGAGGCCTGATTGGCGAAGCGCGGTACAAGCCGCCAGATAAGAAAGCACTCCTGGAAGCATCACAGTTCAGGATTCGGCCCTTCTGGGCCCTTCTGTTTGTTTTTTGGCTGTGCCCACAGCAGGCCAAAGTTCCCAGGCCAGGGGCTGAACCCGAGCCACGGCAGTGAGGACGCTGGATCCTTAACCAGTAGGCCGGCAGGAAACTCCCATTTGTTGGAATAAAGATATTTACGCTTTGTTAGACTGAAATGTCTTGAGCGAATGTTATTCACTACTTTATGCATCATGGTGCCTAAAAAGTCACCTTTTCTCAGTTCAAAAAAATATGGCAGCTTCAGAGGAAACTTTATTTACGATCATCTCCTAGTCAACGGTACCTGCATCAGCTACTGAAGGGATACACACCAGCCCATTTTAAAAAACTCGATTTTGAACTGAAATCCTTAAGATATAATTCTTCTATTTTTTTCCCCCAAAATAATTACTAATGTGTACAAGACAAAGGCAAAGGCGGGCCCGAATGGAGTCCCCTTTCCAATCAAACCTCTCTCAGAATTCTCTTCCAGAATTGTGAAACTGCTCTGGAATTCCTGAAATGAGGTTTGGAGAGTTTTTTCCCCCTGGAAACCTTTGTGAGGTCGGCATCCATCGAAAGTGGCCATTGCCCTCCAAGGGGACTTTGGGAGCCTCGTGGCGGTAAGTGCACCAGGCTGGGGCAGTAGTGGCCCCTTGTAGAGACGCCACAGCCCTGTAACTGAGACCAGCTGAATCACATGCCCCGCGCCCCCATCCGCTTAAAGTAAATCTTCCACATCAGGCCCAGCTGATAAGGACTTTAACGTGCACCCTGTTTTGCTTAGAAACTGCTGAAGACCGGCTAGAGCAACTTGGAAAGGCTGCAGAAGCTTGAAACTGATGATGTTATTAACCATTTTTGAAAACACACAGACGCCACCTAAAACAAGCAGAATACCTGGCTCCCCACCCCGGCTCCAACAAAGGGGCTCATTGTGATGATTTTCCTTCATCGGATAATACGGGGACATCAGAAACGAGGCAGCTGCTTCTCCCACCCACATTGGGGGGGGGGGGTTGAGCAGCGCTAGAAACCCCGTGCTCAGAGCCCAGTGTTTTAAGAAGCATCACTGTTGAAGAACAAGGACTGAGAGGGAAAAAAAGGACTAGATAAGGTTTTTGAGGAACGTCTTACCCCACAGGCAGGTCTTTTGGCCGCTGCCCTTCCTTAAGCTTTCAGGATGCTCAGAATTTCCCTAGTTTTATGATATTTTTCCTTTATATAAAAGGACGATAGCTTCTAGCCTCGCGAGGTTTTTGTTTGCTTTCACTGATTAAAAAGAAAAAAAAAAAATGCAGCCTGGGGGTATCCTTCTGTCACCTCCGAAGACTATGATCAAAGAGGTAACACCTGTTACACAGACGGAGGCACAACGTGTAGCGTCTTTCCATTAACCGTAACCGGGACTGGGCGCGGGTTTAGGACCCGAGTCCCCCAGCTAACACATCAGCCCTCTGTCTAGTGCATCACATGAAACTCGTGAAAAGGGCCAGAGCAGACATCTTCTCACGAGGCTCGTTGAAATGTTTCTGATTCAAGGAGTTCCCTTCCTGGCTCAGCGGTAACAAACCCGCCTGATATCCACGAGGATTCGGGTTCAATCCCTGGCCTCGCTCCGTGGGTCAAGGATCTGGCGTTGCCATGAGCTGTGGTGTAGGTCGCAGATGTGGCTCCAATTCCACCGCTAGCCTGGGAACTTCCATGTGCCGCAGGTGCAGCCCTAAAAAGCCCCCCAAAATAAATGTTTTTGATTCAAGTCGCTTCTCCAACAACATTCCTTTCTCTGAGAAGATGGCGAGACCGAGGTAGGTGTACGCCTCTGGAAACTTCAGCAGTAGGTGGGGGAGGCAAAATGCAACTCCTTCATTTGTCATTTAAAGGCCCGGGAGCCTCCACACAGTCGTTGGTGTAAAGGATTCCACCCGCCCTTCGGACCTGAGCTGACCGCCGTCTTCCTAACGGCAGACCCCGCCGTGATCCACAGCCAGGCTCTCTCTCGCTCTTAAGGGCAGGGGCCTCTCAGGAGCTGCTTCAGAGGGTCCTCGTATGCCCATCAAGCCTCTCCGCCCCTAGTAAACCGTCCCCACCGAGGTACCATTACTGGGTAAGTTATGAGGGTGTTGCTGTACTGATAAAAACTCCCCTTTTTGTCAGAGCAGCTCAACAGAGTCTAAAAACAGAACTAAAATTATGCTTGCTCAGGAGACATTTTTTACACTGAAAGAGATCCTAGTTTTAGAAAAGATTGGGAATACCTGCACCGAGAGGTCCAAGCAGCATGACGCTGGTTGAAGCAAAACGACCTTTAAAAATACACCCACAGGTCAACGGCACATCACACCAGCTGTTAACAATCGCCACAGTGTCCTGCATCAGATGGAAAACACCTCCTCTTAAGAGAACGGGACACTTTAGAAGTGCTGTTTGAACTGCCCAATTTGTTTTTCACGGGTGATTCTTGTCTGTCTGGAGCAATAAGATGGCAGATGACAGGCCAATCAAAAAGTAAATAAAGGGGGTGGGAGGGACAAGTTAGGAGTTTAGGATTAACATCTACACTGTTATTTATAAGGCAGATAAACAACAAAGACCAACCGTAGAGCACAGGGAACTACGTTCAATATCTTGTAATAACTTATAGCAGAAAAGAATCTGAAAAAGAACGCACAGCTACAGATAGTATAACTGAATCACTTTGCTGTACTCCTAAAACTAACACAACACTGTAAATCAGCTATGCTTTAATTAAAAACCTAGGATCAGTGAGTGTCCAGGGAATGCAAAATAAAACATATAATGCCCCTTAAGTGACGCCACATCAAAATACAGTGATTTTCTTTCTTCCTCCCTCCCCCTTTCTTTCTCTCTCTTTCTTCCTTTCGTCTTTGAGAGCTGCATCCATGGCATATGGAAGTTCCCAGGCTAGGGATCAAATTGGAACTGTAGCTGCTGGCCTACACCACAGCCACAGCAATGCAGGATCCGAGCCACATCTGCAACCTACACCACAGCTCAAGGCAACACATGATCCTTAACCCACTGACAGAGGCCAGGAATCAAACCTGCATCCTCATGGATACTAATCAGATTCATTTCTGCTAAGCCACAACGGGAACTCCTATAGTGATTTTCACATCAAAGAATATTTGCATCCATCAGCCAATACTTATCACATTAAGTTTTTAACAGATACAGTATAATTTAAAGGCATATACGAAAATGAGCTTTTTATTGTCCACAACGGTAACCAATCCCATTTATGTACTAAGTGTGTGTATCCAGAGGAAGGCGGAATACAGCAAGGTGATTCATGACTCGTCAAAGGAAGTAATTTTACTTTCTTTCCCTTTGGGCTTTCTTCGCTTTTTCTTCCTTTGTGTTCATTTAGAATTTTGCTCTTCGGTGAATAGGAGTTCAATGCACAAAAAAAACAGAAGTGGGAAACACCACTTTTAAGACTTAGGGTGAAATAACCTGCCCACCGACATCCTCCACAGGCATAAGGCTCCACCACACCGGTGCTCAGACAACCCAACGCCCTGAACACACAACTCCAGGCACCTGGACTTGGCAGCACCGCTGACACTGAAGAGGGTCCAACATGCAAGACGGAGGCCCCCCGCCCCGCCCCGCATCCGCCCAGGCCTGACTGGGGGGGGGTGACCTGGACCACGGTCCCCGAGGCCCCTTCCTGTGCAACAGTCTGGCTGGAAAACAGAGGAGATGCAGATACACTCCAACCTTTGGCTCTGCGCGACCACCTGCCCAGGACGGGCTTAAACTGACCTCACCACCTCCATCACTTGAGAGATGATCACACGGCAAAGACGGCCACCTCAGACGAATAAAGCACTTTTTCAAGCTCCGGTGGCCAGCGCATTGTCGACTCAGCTAACCAGAACGGCGACCCTGCGCCCGAAGGAAGGCCAGTGCCGATGAGGGGCTTGAAACAAGCAGTGCGCTGCTCGGCGAGTGCTGAGGCCAACCCCGGTAAGGATTTCCAGTGTTTTCCATCCTGCCCGCTTATCCCAGGGCGTACATCTGATTACTCCCTGCTTTTTTTTTTTTTTTTCACTTGTGTAAAAAAGCTCTTGCTGAAAAAACAAGACAGCTGAGGTGTGACCAGCAGGAGTTATTTGTGCCTGTGGGCAAGGCACCGACCTGCTGTCTGAATGCCTCCACCTATGACCGGGGTAAAAGGACCTGCCTCATTCTTTCATTCATTCATTCACTCATTCCTTCGTTCATTCATTCATTCGTGGTGCCTGGACACCCAGGCTGTGCCAGGCACTGAGGTAGGTGCCTGGGATAACGGGAGCACAAATACAAAAAGAAAAAGGAGCAAGAAGCCCTTATGGAACTTATACACCAGTACAAGGAAAACAGATAAGAAACAGGGAGGGGTGCTTGATAAACATTAGTTCCCCCTTCCCCCTTTAAAAATGGGAAAACAGGAGTTGTTAAGGATCCGGTGTTGCCATGAGCTGTGGTGTAGGTTGCAGACACGGCTCGGATCCCGTGTGGCTGCGGCATAGGCCAGCGGCTACAGCTCCTCTTAGACCCCTAGCCTGGGAACCTCCCTATGCCATGGGTGAGGTCCTAAAAAGCAATAAAAAAATAAAAATGGGGAAAAGAGAAAACAAATCCCATAGAAGCCATCAGCTCTAAGTCAGCACCAGGCTAGAAAGTTGTACCTAATAAACAGAGAAGGGCACAGAGTCACAGCCCTTGTACAGAAGGACACAGTTGGGCTCCCAGTCACTTAGGCTGGAGTGGCCTTGGGCAAGTTATTTAAACTCTCTAAGCCTCAGCTTCCCCATCGGGAGATAGCAATGACCTCCGAAGGTTGTCTGCACATTCTGCAGAGATGCGGACTGGACAATGACACCAGCTTGGTGGGGCTGCGGGGAGGCAGCGATAATGTGGTGATAATATGGCAATAATGCGGGAAAAGCTTTCCCAAGAAGGCAGGTTATGGTACAGAGCTGCTACTTTAAAATGCCAGGAACACCAGTGCATGGGAGGCCAGGATGTGCCCTGAGGCCAGAGGTCAAAAGAGAACAGAACTGGGGAGGCCAGGCCGGGGCTCCAGGAGCCTCAAAGAGCGCGCGGTCCTTCTGACACAGAGGCTGGTGTGTCCCCAGCCCCAGATGTGGGCAGCTCAGGGCAGCTTAGGGGCTGATACCACAACAGCCAAGACTTTTTTTTTGCCTTTTTAGGGCCGCACCTGTCGCATACAGAAGTTCCCAGGCTAGGGGTGGAATCGGAGCTACAGCCGCTGGCCTACACCGCAGCCACAGCAAAGTGGGATCCGAGCCACGTCTGTGACCTACACCCCAGCTCACGGCAACGCCGGATCCTTAACCCACTGAACGAGGCCAGGGATTGAACCCGTGTCCTTACAGATACTAGTCGTGTTCTTAACCTGCTGAGCCACAAGGGGAACTCTCAGAACAGCCAAGACTTGAAACCTGGATGTGGGGAAGGGTCGGCAGCCTGAACCCGGGCTGCGACACCTGGGACCAGGGGCAGACAGACACACACACATCTCAGGACACACATGTGCCAGGAAAACCTTTCCACTGTTACCCCATAAACCGAAACGCCAACATTATACATGTGATTCAGAGTGTGAGAGGACAAACCCCATAAAGAGACAGGCCAGGCCATAAGGGGCTGAACGAACCCGAACCTTCTATGTCGAGGCCTAAACAGGAACGCAGTCTCCTGCTGCCCCGGGCACGCTTCCTACCACAGCACCCCCTTGGGGTCGCTTCTCAGGAGCTGCTAACTAAGAAGGCGAACCTTAAGCCAGAACGTGTGGGTTGGCTTTTCAACAAGTCTATGGCTGTGAAGAAAGAAAGCCTCTTCCTGGTGGAGGGGGAGGGAGTGGGATGGACTGGAATTGGGGTTAGTAGATGCAAACTATTACCTTTAAGGTGGATAAGCAACAGGCCCTGCTGTACAGCCCAGGGGACTATACCCAGTCTCCTGGGAGAGACCACGATGGAAAAGAACGTAAAAAAAGAGTGTACGTGACGCGCCAGCGGGTCACTCTGCTAAACAGCAGCAGTGGGTACACTGTACATTAACTATACTTCAATAAAAAATAGCTTTTTTAAAGTAATACAGGGAGTTCCTGCTGTGGCACGGTGGTTTAAGAATCTGACTGCAGCAGCTCAGGTCGCTGCGGAGGTGTGGGTTCAAACCCTGGCCCAGCTCAGGGGACTAAAGGATCTGGTGTGGCTGCAGTTGTGACACAGGTCACAGCCGCGGCTCGGATTCAGTTCCTGGCCTGAGAACCTCCATATGCCATGGATGTGGCCATAAAAAAAAGGTAATACATGCACATAATAACAAGAAAGGAAAAAGGAGGGAGGGAGGAAGGGAGCCCCTGTGTGTGCACACGTGTCGGTGGCTTTGCCGATCCAGACACGCCTGAGGGCTGCCCGGCGCGCGGTACCAGCCGGGGAGGAGCCTCAGGCGCACGGCGTGGCCACGGGGCCCTCGGAGGCGTGGCCAGAGCCTCGCCGGGACCCCGCCCCCGCTCCGCTTGAGGCCTCAGGACCCCCTCCCACACAGAGGCCAAGTCCAGTCCGGCCTCGCCCCGCCCCACTTCAGGGAGCCTCCGACCCCACCACCTTCCAGCTCGCGATCCCCAACCCCAAATCACACCCAGACCTCCACCCCCCGCCTGCCCGCACGCCGGGACCGCGGCCTGTCCCCGGGGCGGCGCTGGGGGCTGCACTCCCGCGCATGGCGCCCCGATGTGAGACCCCACCGTGCCCCCGCCCCCCAGGCCTAAACCCAACCTCTCTCTCTTTTTTCCAGGGCCGCACCCACGGCATATGGAGGTTCCCAGGTTCGGGATCCAATCGGAGCTGCAGCCGCCGGCCTACGCCACAGTTCACGGCAACGCAGGATCCGTAACCCATGGAGCAAGGCCAGGGATTCAACCTGCGACCTCATGGAGACTAGCCAGGTT
Organism: Catagonus wagneri; assembly: GCA_004024745.2. Taxonomy (NCBI): domain Eukaryota; kingdom Metazoa; phylum Chordata; class Mammalia; order Artiodactyla; family Tayassuidae; genus Catagonus; species Catagonus wagneri. Next base: position 30,406,565 of record PVHT021183524.1, read on the forward strand.
CTTAACCTGCTGGAGCCACCTCGGGAACTCCCTGAACCCAGTCTCTTAACCGTGGAGCCGTTCAAGTACTGTGTCAGGTTCAAATGCCAACAAACTGTTAAAGAATCAAGACGAACGAAACCAAGGGTCAGAACGAGAGGACCGGAACCCTCCAGGTGAAATTCTGTGTAACCAAAGACCGTCCTGCGGGCTGTGGCCTTGGCCTATGGCTTCTTGCCAGTCTGACAATGGCTGCGTGGTCTCAGAAAAACTGAATTTGTCTAAGCCTCAGTTTCCTGCCTTTAAAAAGGGGAAAGTGATACCTACGCCCACCCCCCCATCCTCAGCACCCAGCACGAGGCCCGGGGGCCAGGGCAGGGCCTGCCTTCCCCTCAACTGCCCCCCTCCCCCACCCCGGAGCTGGTCAGGGGCAAAGGAGCCCACCCAGCAGTCTGAGAGGCCTCCCCACCCACCGCCCACCCGGCCCCCTCCAGGGCCCCCCCACAGCTCACAGCGGCCCCCTCCCGCACCACCCCAGCTCCAGTGAGAGAACACGGTGAGAAGCAAAACTAAACAAGAGAGGTTGCCAACAGTCCATAAAGTCACAACATATGAACATCAGCTGAGGTGATGAAATTATGAACTTTAAGGTGTGTGTTCCAACCAGCCCGCCCGTGGGTTTCACAACCCTCTCAGCCAGGTCCCTCGGCCCCGGGACAGGCCCTGGAAGGTATCGAGTCATGCGTATTAAAAAACGGATCTGCCTCCCCAGAGGAAAAGGCTGTGTGCGCCTCCGCGATAATTAATAAACCACGAGTGTTCTGGGGCCTGCCAGCTGACTGCCTCCACAGCCCGCGACCCCGGGGGCCCGGCACTGACCTCACCCCTTGGGAGGAGGTGGGCTCTAGGGGGCTCTGGGAAGACAGCAGGGAGGGCAGGGCCCTACCTGGGCGGGTGGGCAGAGGGGGCACCGGACGGCCCGTTCAAAGGCAGCTTCACCTTTGTGAGCAGTTTCTACTTCTACCTGCAGCTTCCAGAAACCTTCAACCACAGGGTGATCAAGACTGCAAATTAGGAGTTCCCATCGTGGCTCAGGAGAAATGAATCTGACTAGGATCATGAGAACACAGGTTCGATCCCTGGCCTCGTTCAGAGGGTTAAGGATCCGGCGTTGCTGTGAGCTGTGGTGTAGGTCGCAGACCAGGCTTGGATCTGGCGTGGCTGCAGTTCTGATTCGACCCCTAATCCTGGGAACCTCCACATGCCGCGAGTGCGGCCCTAGAAAGTAAAAAAAAAAAAAAGAGAGAGAGAGAGAGACCGCAAAATCACTCATCATCCTAGCCAAGGTTCCACTAATGATTCTAATGAATAAGCAGCCACCCTGACTCCAGCACCCGCCCTCCATCTTTTCGAGGGAACAGAAACGAGTCTGTCTTGAATTCTGATTGATGAGATTAAGTAAGTACCAATGAGCAAAACAGAGCCAAGGAAGTTCCAGCGCTGTTGAACTGAACTCTATTCTACTGAAAATAAAGGTCGCATCTTTCAATGACCACTGAACAGCACTTCGGATGGCGGCCCACGAGTCCTGGGCGCAAGAAAGCCTCGTGGAGAAACGGGAGGAAAGATTCTGTTCCATCCGGCACCGGAGTCCAAGTTCACTCTCCTGAACGTGTCTCCGCTGCAGCCTGATGTCCCTCAGGGGCCAGCAGCGCCCTCCGTCCGGAACGGAGCCACTGCGCCCACCGCGCCCACCACCCCGGGGTCCCGTGCTCTTTTTCACGGGGCGGGGGGGGGGGGTGTCTCATCGGTTTCTCGCGCTGGCTCTCGCCTGCCTCGGCAACAGCTGTCTACACTTCCACAGACACAACTCGACACCCCCAACCCGATTCTCTGGTCTCACCCATCCTGTCCGCAAAGAAGCCTTGTGCTGCAAACGTCCCAGAACCCGTCCGTGTCCCGATCTTTGCCTGGAAGCTCGTTTTCCCTTCACCACAGGCTTCTCCACGTGGCCGGGGCGCCCTCCCCCCATCTGAAGACACAGTCACTTCCTCTTTCCCGACCGCTTCCCGCTTCCAGGTCCCCTGCATGTCCTGGCGGCCCGGCCGGTTGTGACACAGGTGAGTTTCAGGGCTGGACCGTGTTTTCTGCATCCTTGCCTCCCCACGTCCTGGAGCCTGGGGGGGGGGGTGTTATCCAGAAGCCTTTGGCACAGCAAAGCTGAGTGAGGGTGGGGTCCCCATCACCCCCCACGAGAAAGAACACAGGAGCCCGGCCTGCAGTCCAGACTCCCTTCCCTCCCCCTTCGGCCGGAGCTTGAAACTGCCACGAGCAAGACGACAACCGTAATTACAATGGCGGTGGTAAGTGGAAGCTGGCTGGGCTGTAACTGAGCTGGTCGCACACGAGACTGAAATTTTCTATCTGTTGCTAATTTCAAAACAATCCTTCTCCACAGACCCGCCGGAAACAGGAAGCAGATCATCAAGAGCTCATCGCAATCCGAGCCCCGAGGTTCCACAACTTGCTCGGCCCCTCCCAGAGAAGGGCAGGGGCGGGGCACGGGAGCCACCCCCACCCCGGAATCGTCCCAAGGGAGCCAGGGCGTCCTCCTGCCACTGCCCCCCGGTCCACGTGGCCCCTGCTGCTTAGAAAGCAGAACAAAAAGACACCTCCCGGGCGCTACCTCCCCTGAATGTGGACAAACCTGAACACGAGAAGAGTAATTAGTGAGACCGATGTACTTGTTACACCCACCGCACTGGGACCACCGACCCCGCACCTCTTAGATCACTGGCCCTGACGCCCAGTACCCAGTCCGGGGCAAAACCTTGAATCTATACGGTAAATGAAAGGGTCACAGCCTGTTTTAACATGAAACAGCAAAGGGACCTGTTTTCCAGCCACTTGGCCCTGTAGAAACTAAGGCAGCCCTCACCCTCCCCAGGTGCTTTCAGAACGTGGCATCCTGGCTCTTCAAGTGGCCGACAGGCCACCCTTCCCGTGGATTGGGGCTGGAGAACTTTTAGTGAGCTTACAAGTGGGCGTCCACCACAAACGAACCTATCCCCAGAACAGAGACAGGCTCACAGACAGAACAGGCTAAGTGGTTGCCAAGGGCGAGAGGGAGGGAGTGGGATGGACGGGGAGTCTGGGGGTAGCAGATGCAAACTATGACATTTAGAATGGAGAGACAAGGTCCTACTGTACAGCACAGGGAGCTACATCCAGTCTCCTGGGATAAATCATAAAAGAAAGGAATATTTAAAAGAAAAGTTGCATATCTGTATAGCTAGGTCACTTTGCTGTACAACAGAAAGTAGCCCAACATGGTAAATCAACTACACTTTAATTTTAAAAACTGGGTGTCGGAGTTCCACTGTGGCTCAGCGGTAACGAACCCTACTAGTATCTAAGAGGATGGGGGTTCGATCCCTGGCCTCGCTCAGAGGGTTAAGGAACCGGCGTTGCTGTGAGCTGCAACATAGGTGGCAGATGTGGCTTGGATCTGGCGTCGCTGTGGCTGTGGCGTAGGCCAGCAGCTGCAGCTCCAATTGGACCCCTAGCCTGGGAACTTCTATATGTCACGAGTGAGACCCTACAAAGACAAAAAAAAAAAAAAAAAAAAAAAGGTGGCGTGCCCACAGGAAAGAAGCTGAGGGACAGGCACGCACCCCACTACCCCCCAACCCAGAGGACCAGCAGAAGCCAAGTCCAGGCGCTGGAACCTCTGATGGGGAAACCTGGGGAAGACCCCATCCTCCAGCAGGGTGCTCAGGGCCTCCCCTACTCTCCGAGGGTCTCGAGCGCTCCTCGCTGGCTGACCTGTCAACCTGCGCAAGCCCCTGCGCAAGCCCCGCCTCCAGCAACGCCCACCCGCCCTCCATCTTCCACAGGAGCGATGGCCTGATTCACTTTGTCAAATGCCAGGCAGAAGGACCTGTTTCACGGGTACACGCTTTCAGCGGCGATGTCCAGAGCCCAGCAGCCCCGCCGCACACGCAGGCTGCTACCCCCCGCCCCGGCTCTGCAGACAGCAGGCTGTCCGGGGCCGCCGCTTTGGTGACCTGCCACGTCACTGTGGGAGGAGCCTGGGCAGCGGCCTCCAGCACGGGCCGCGCTGTTTGATGCCTGCTGCCTAGCTGACCGCCTCACTGGTTCTCGGTCCCCTCCTCTGACTAACGGGGACGATGATCGTGCGACGATGGCTGCACAACTGGAAATATAATAAAATTCACTAAATTAAAAAAGAAAAAAAAAGGAATCGTACTCCCGGCATCAAAGAGCTGCTGTGAAGAATGATGGGATGACCCACGTCCAGGACTGAGGGCAGTGACGTGACCAGCACGTGCGTGATAACGTCAGACCCGATCACTGCTGTTCCCTTACTCTCATGCTGAGTTTTTCCAGATAAAAAGCCCAGCAACCATAAAAGGTTGAAAAGGTACAATAACGTGAGATTTTTTTGACTGATTGGGTTGGAGTCATATATGGATGAAGTCTGGCCCTGGGCAGAAGAGACACTGAAAGATGAGGTCTGGTTGATCTGATTTGAAGCCAATACAAAATCAACTATAATAATAAAATTAAAAACATAAATAAAGCAGGGAGGTCCCATCGCAGCTCAGTGGAATTGAATCTGACTAGGAACCAGCAGGCTACAGGTTCAATCCCTGGCCTCACTCAGTGGATTAGGGATCCGGTGTTGCTGTGTAGGTCACAGACACAGCTCGGATCTGGCATTGCATAGGCCAACGGCTACAGTTCCAAGTGGACACCTAGCCTGGGAATCTCCATATGCCGCGGGTGCGGCCCTAAAAAGCAAATAAATAATAAACAAATAAATAAATAAAGCAAATCTAGGTATGCTTTGACTGGTGATGCTTCTCACTAAGGGCGGTCTGGAACTCAAACGCCTCTGCTGAGCCTGTTTGAACGCATTCTCGTCAAGATTCGCCTAAACTGCAAATAACCACACCACACAGTTCCTGCTCTTGGCGGCTGGATTTCTGTTTTCCGTTTTCTGTTGGTACAGGAGGCAGCCCGGGCAAGCATCAGACTCCCAGAGACAAGCCGGCTGTCCCCGAATTCCATTTGCCAGAAGAAATGATGAAATAAAGCTGGGCCATTTAGGGGGCATTCTCCAAAGTGTAATCATCTGACCACACCGCGTCCCCATTTTTCTGGACCGCACGACACGCAGACACAGCCCCACACACCATCTGGACACGCGGCCGGGTCCAGCACACGCGTGCCACGACCACTGGCCACTTCAGTGTAAAAAGCGGCTCAGAGAAACGACGACACTGAAGAAAAGAGCGGTCACCACCCGACCTCAGCACTTCTGCCTGGACGTGGCCGCCATGCCTGGCGCGCACCTGTCTCCCGACGCCACAGCGCGAAAAGCCCACCACCGCCTGTATGCCCTGGCTAGCTCGCTTCATTAGCCTCTTCGGGAGCCATTGGTAAAATTTGACTTCAGTTCACTTCACCTTAACACAGCAGGTGTCTAATGTCTCCAGAAGGTGTATTCATTACAACAACCCAGAGTCAGGGAAGGTACAGCCCCAAGGTCCCGCAACGTCTTAACACCGGGGGCTAAATACACAACCGCTTTAAGAAAAAGTGTGTTGTCACTACTAGCAGTTACGGGTGGGTTATACACACACACACAGACCTTTGTCACCGGAAACTGGCTACGGATGGTACTGCCCACACTAACTCTGCATATTCATCACAAGGCCATCGCTAGTAAGCTTTTTCTGCAACAAACTTGTTAGGTCTCCAAACTCACGCTTCTGGCTTGGGTCCCGGTGAGGCGAGATGCCTAGTACCTTAAGACTCAATATTTCCCCAGTCCGGCTGACACTGAGTTTCTGAAGTTCCCTTCTCAGCATCTCCTCACCTAGCTGGGTCTCTGCTGAGCTTTCCTTTCCCTGGTCGGCTCATCTCATCAAACTCAGGGCTGCAATCCGAGTGTGGTGTCTGTTCTACCGGGGCTGGAGGTTGTGGTGATGTGGGAACATCTGTGTCTTAGGCAAAAAATGGATGACCATGCCCTCCCCGCGATGGGCAGCGGTCTCGGTCTTGGGACCACCCGTCGGGTCCGAGGAGCCAGGACGGATGCCCTATCGAGGGGCGGGGCGGTGGGGCCGCCCAAGGGTCACCCCGAGGGTCACCAGAGGTTCTCATGAGTCATTTGTAGGACGTCAGAGAACAGCTTTGCCCAAGTACAGGCACGCCCGCTAATGCTTTCTTGCGAGATGGCTTAAGGATGGCACCCTAGCTCACACCCAAGGGATGGCTGTGCCCCCAAGTGAGGCAGGACCCCCACCCCCGAGAAGCAGGGTCCAGGGCAGCGTGGTACTCCCCGCGGACTCTCTGGGGTCAGCCTGCACTAGGCAGCCGGCCTGCACCCTAGCTTGTGTTTTACCAGCTCAGCAGGAAACACGCCACTTTCTAGCTCGGTCCACAAAGATTCTGTTGGCCTTGGGAAAAAAAAAAACAAAAAACAAAAAAACACTGTAAAACCCCAAGAGATGGCTGGGGCGGGGGCCAAGTCTGCCATCACCAGAGGTGCTCCAACACAGGCTGGGTGGGGACAAGCACCCCCCCGCCCCCTCCCCCGCCAAGGATGAAATCTCCTTTGGCACCAGCAGGAGATACAGGGCGGGTTTTGTTGACTGGACGAGCTTTCACAGATTACTAGTCAAGCAAAAGACTGATGTCGTTCTAAGACACTCAGAGCGTCCGCTGACCTCCAAGACACTCAGAAAGAGCCGGACAATCAGGCCAGGAGGGGCGTCCTGACCGTCGTAAAGAGAAGGCGCGGGCAGTTTCGTGTCCTCACGCGGTTCTTCCTTGGAGCCTCCTCCCAAGCCCCACGCTCGCAAGTCAAAGCGATAAAGCGTCTAAAACAAACGGAAACCTAAATACGCTGAAGATTTCAGTTGTAGATCTCATCGGAAAATCCTTCAGAAGCCCAGGCCATCGACGACTATCCCTTTTGGCTTCAAGAAATTAAAAGGAAAAAAGGCAAAGGAGAGAGGAGAGGGGGCCAGGCGAAGGGAAGGGAGAAGGAAGCCTTTCATTTGTGGCCATAGATAAGGATCTAACTTCCGTCTCTCCCTTTTACAGAAGACTTTTACATGCATTATCCATGCTAGGTAAATACATATATTTTATGTTTTATAAATATAGACATTGTATAAATAAACATATATACATATATATGTATGTATTTTGTTTTTTTGGCCACCCGCGGCACGCGGAAGCTCCTGGGACAGGGATCAAACCTGTGCCACAGAAGCGACCTGAGCTGCCGCAGTCGCAATGCCAGATCCTTAATAGAAGAAGGCCAGTATATAAGGTTTTAACCCGTGAAAACAGTACAAGAAAATGCTGATAAAATTCAAAAACATATAAACATAACCCTTTAAAAGGGCAGGGAAGGTACCTGGTTCGTAAACCTTGCTGTAGCCCAAAATCTGACCACAAGAGAAAGGCACGGCCCGCCATGCAGGATCCAAGCTGCATCTGCGACCTATACCATCGCCCGTGGCAGCGCCAGAAACCAGAGACCTGGAAATCATTTCCTCGTCTTCCACCCCTGCCCCCATGCAGCCTCAAGTCCTTCCTCCATCTCTGCCAAGCCCCCCGAGGCTCCCCATCGCCACGGCCACCCCCTCCAAGCCACCACTGGTTTTCAAAGTCGTGAAAAACGAACCTTCTGGCTGATCTTGCCAACAGCAGGCAAAACAGTGGCCTCCTTCTTGTCTAAGCCTCCTCCCCATCAGGGCAGGGGTCATCTTTAAAAATGCAAATCCCATCATGCCAGGCCTTGGCTTCCCAGAATTCCTCAGGAAGAATCCCAAATACCTGGGAGCTACAAGCAGCGGCCCCAGCCCCACCCACCTCACCCTGCACGGCACCACAGCAGTCTCTTCTTCCTCCACACCCTCCTCTCCGACCTCAGGACCTTAGTACTAGCTCCTCCGGCTCCCCTCCCTCCCCTCCCCTCCCCTATCAGCTCCGCTGAGGTCCCTCCTGACCGTCTCCAGCATCCTCCGCCCCGCCCCCACACCGCATGTCGCAGGCTCTTGTCACACTTAACACCAAGCACAGATGGAACCAACTTAGTGGCCCAGTGAAGCTCACAACTGTCTCTCTTCCTCTATACTTGGTGCTTATCAATGCCATTCCCTCTTCGAAATCAAAAAAGTCTTTTTTTTTTTTTTTTTTTTTTTTTTTTTTTTTTTTTTTTTTTTTTTTTTTTGCTTTTTAGGGCCGCATGTGGAGGTTCCCAGGCCAGGGGTCGAATCGGAGTCGTATCTGCTGGCCTACACCACACTTACAGCAACACAGGATCCAAGCCACATCTGTGACCTCCACGGAAGCTCACGGCAATGCCAGATCCTTAACCCACTGAGCGAGACCAGGGATCGAACCCACAACCTCATGGTTCCTACATGGATTCACTTCCAACTTCTCCACAATGGGAATTCCTAAAATTTACTATAGAAATAAAAATTCATAACGCTCTGTAAATGCTTTAAAAAAAAAAAAAAACACTATAAGGTCTGCAAATTTGGGGCTAAAAAATGCCTGTTTTCCAAATCTGATATTGAATCCAACTCTATATAATATTTTTAGAAAAGGGGGGTGATAAAGCTTTCCTAGGCACTTCAACAAGAAATGGTTCTTGGAAACCTTATCTTCATGATGTAAAAACAAATTTAATTTAGAGATGCGCGAGTTAAGCCTCTTTTAAATTATTTTTGCTTTTTAGGGCCACACCCGCGGCATATGGAGGTTTCCAGGCTAGGGGTCGAATCAGCTACAGCTGCCGGCCACTGCCACAGCAATGCAGGATACAAGCTGCATCTGCGACCTACACCATAGCTCACCGCAACGCCAGATCCTTAACCCACTGAGAGAGGTCATGGATCGAACCCGCATGCTCATGGTTGCTAGTCGGATTTATTTCTGCTGTGCCACAATGGGAACTCCAAGCCTCCTTTAAATTATACTTGGTTTAAATTTTTAAGCAGAACAGTTTGACCCAACACAGGTTTACCAGTTTAATTAATCAAGTCTTAAAAACCTGGTTCAGAGGCTCACTGGCCAGTTTTATATAATTATCCCTCAAAACAATTAAATGCCCTAAAGTGAAAGAGAAAATGGCTTTTCACCAAAAATCTGTTTTTCACATCAGAGAGGGAAATGCACAAGCTTCCTTAGAAATGAGATGAAGCTGAAATATTTTATCTGAATGTATCTGACAGATCTAGGCCTAAACTCTAGTTATCAGGTAAGCAAAATAAGGAATACTCAAAGGCAGCAAAAATGTACTTTTAATCAACTAGGATGTTTTCTTGTATAAAGGATATCGAAACATTCCAATTTAAAAAGAAAAAAATTTCTGGAGTTCCTGTCGTGGCTCAGTGGTTAACGAATCCGAATAAGAACCATGAGGTTGCGGGTTCAATCCCTGGCCTTGCTCAGTGGATTAAGGATCCGGCATTGCCGTGAGCTGTGGTGTAGGTTGCAGACGTGGCTCGGATCCCACATTGTTGTGGCTGTGGCTGTGGCGTAGGCCGGCAGCTACAGCTCCTGTTAGACCCCTAGCCTGGGAACCTCCATATGCCGCGGTGCGGCCCTAGAAAAGGCAAAAAGACAAAATAAATAAATAAATAAAATAAAAAGGAAAAAAATTTTTTAATTCCTTTGCGGCAGGTGTCTGCTTTGACATGGTTTCGATCCCTGGCTTGGGAACTTACACATGCCACAGGAACGGCCCAAAAAAAGAAAAAAATTATTTTTTTTTTGTCTTTTGTCATTTTAGGGCCGCACCCGCGGCTTATGGAGGTTCCCAGGCTAAGGGTCTAACAGGAGCTGTAGCTGCCAGCCTTCGCCACAGCCACAGCAACGCAGGATCCGAGCCGCGTCTGCAACTACACCACAGTTCGTGGCAAAGCCAGATCAGATCATTAACCACTGAGCAAGGCCAGGGATTGAACCCGCAACCTCATGGTTCCTAATCGGATTCGTTAACCGCTGAGCCACGACGGGAACTCCTAATTTTAATTTCTTCTTCGAAAAGGAAACCCACAAGTATGAAAGGCTCCAGAAGCAAAACGCCTCTCTCTCACCTCATCTTTATGATGTCTTCTGAAGACATATGTACTTCTTTAAAAAGAAAGTTAAAAGATTTGGAGATGATATTGTGTATTCAGGGTGTTTTTTTTTTCTTTTTTTGAACAGTAAAGTCTCAGCATAAAGGAACCTCCCTCTAAAACAGTGCAAATGATCCTTTCTATAGACATGATCTATAATGAACTTCTATCACATATGTAGATACATACATATACTGCATGCACACACACAAGTAAAGCAAGATCTGCACCATGCAGGTTTCTGGTTAGGCATTTTGTTTTAAATCCAAGGAGTAACGGAAAAAAAGAAAAGTCAAATTATACACAGACCAACACTCCTATTAACTCCTACCACTAATGAAACAAAAATTTAACTAAGCAGAGAAAATGGGCCCACACATTAGAACTCTGAAATGATTTGGGTCTTTGATCTGTGTGCCCATCTCTCCCATTTAATATAAACTTCAAACCAAGAGCCATGAAAAGTGGTAATAATTAGTAAGGGCCCTGGTGGGGCAGCTTTTAGTGCAGTCAGGCGTTAACCAAGTTTTTTCTCCCCTCTCTTTCATTTCGAGTAAATTAAGCTGAGCAAACTTTTATTTTAAAATTTCTGTTGTTCAACACGCTTTCCCACCAGTGGGCACTTAGCACCCACTTTCTGCAGGATGGGTCTTCTTCTGTTTCCTTCTCCTGATCGGTGCAGTTTATTTAGGACCTCGCTTGCAAATGATACGTGTGATCGTCTCCCAAAATAACCTGTACCTCGGCAGAAAAACTCTGCGTTTTTTTTTTTTTTGTACCCCGAAAATGGGTTCAACAGTCATTACCGAATAAGCACCAACCGTACCATCCCTGAGCTAGGTACAGAAGGTGGGAAAACACGAGCTGAGGCTGCGGATCAGGGAAATGACCACAGACTGGGGGTAAAATTCCTCACGATGGAGGATCTGACCTCCCTGCAGCAGGTGGTGTCTGAGCCGGGCCTTGAAAGAAGAGTGTAGACACGTGTGCAAAGAGAATCTGACGGGCCCAAAAGAGAGCAAAGCGGTACACAGACAGGCAGAAGCAGGACACGTTCCTTCAATGGGATGGTGGCGTGGAGGGCGCATGGGACGAGCCGAAATTAGATTGACAGTCGGGAAAGCGGTGGAGGGAAGTCCTCGTGAACCAAATGGGGGAGTCTGGATTTCTTCCTGCAGAACCCCGTGTTTTTCAGCAGGCAAACCCCAGGCGCGCAGCTACAGCGATGGAGGGCGGCCTGGAGGAGGGGGACGCAGTGGCAGGAAATGAACCTTTGGGGCGTGGGTGACCATGATGAGGGCTGTCGGTCAGGACAGGGGGGCAGCCAACACCAGGGTTGGGCAGGACAGGGCTTTCAGGGACGGCCCGGTGTCACCGCAGAGGGAGAGAGCCCAGAGTGGAGTCTGGCCTGAAGGCTGGGTGAAGGGTGAGCTGCCAGCCACCTCCTAGAAGCGGGGAGAGGCTGTTCTTCCCACACGTCCCGCCGCGGCACCTGCAGGTGAGCCTGGGCTCCGCAAAGGCAGTGACCGAAGGCGGGGAGCGGGGAGTGGCTGGTTTACAGGTGAGAGGTGAGGGCAGCCAGGCCCCAGGTGCGGGGCGGCGACACCTCTGACACCTCCTCCGAGCAGGCCTCTGACACCATCCGCCCCGAGGGACACAGCATCCGCCCCGAGGGAGGGGATCGGGAAGCGACAGTCTGTCTCAGGGTCGAGGATGGCGCCGACCGACGCTGCCCGGAGATGCGGAACATTTCTCGTGGATAAGTGGGAGGCCAAACCGTTCTGGGGGCAACTGTCACTTCCCACCACAGGCAGCCCTGTCCCTTCCTGCTTCTTCTGGCTCTAAGGCTTCCTCCCTGCCTGTGAGACGGATCGGGACAAGGCACAGGCGAGGGGCACCTGTGGCTAAAAGACGGCTCCTGCCCCCTCCCTACATTTCTGGCCTGAGGAAATTCAGTTTAATGTTCATATACCGCAACATGTTTTTTTTTCTTTCCATCAACCACCCTTCCGTGTACTTGAGGTCTGGGAGTCTCCAGAACATAAAAATCACACCATCGGATAGGCAGCTGGCTGCCAGCGCCCTGCACCCCACCCCCAAAGAGATGCACAGACAGACGTCCCAAACGCAGCCCTCTAGGAAGGGTGGAGCATTACGCAAGGGTTTTGCAAAAACTTGAGAAAACTAAATAAGGGAGACTACCGGGGCAAAAACACTAACCGTCGAGCAAGCAGAGGCGAGTTCAAACACTTAGGGGAAAAAAGGGTGGCGGGGCGTCTACGCCACATAACTTAAAACACGAGGGGAGCAGCGACAGCTGACAGCACCAGAGCTGGTTTCCTAAATAAGTGAAGAAGGGACTCGGAAAGCTGAGCCACCCACCAGCGCGGCTCCCCGATGCCAACGAGTCTGGTTCGTTTTAGAAGCAGATGAGTTCCGCAACTTGTATCGACTACGGGGGTGGTTTTAAATATATGTAACAGCACTGGAGTGCTTTCTCCAACCCCCAGCTCTTCGATGAGACCTTGGGCTTGCCAACCGCGACAACTTCGGGGCGTGGAGGGACAGCTTCCTCGCTCTGCGCGAGTCCAGATCTCCAAATACGCCACACGTAGCAGCGGGAAGGGCTGCCTGCCTGCCTGACCCGGGCCAGGGCGCCTGGACCTTGAAAGCAGGCTTTCTCAACCTCCACCTCCACCTACTGACACTTGGGACAGGATGATCCTTTGAGGTGGAGCTTTCCGGTGCATTGAGGAATGGGCAGCAGCATCCTTGGCTTCTACCGACTAAAGGCCAACAGCGCGCATGCGCACACACACCGCCCCAGCAAGGCAATCAAGCGTCTCCAGACACTGCCAAGCGCCCCGGGGAGAAAAACCAAGTTGAGAACCACCGGTTGAAAAGGGGCAGCCACCTGCCTTTCCCTTAAGATCCATCCCTGATGGGAGTTCCCTTTGTGGCTCAGTGGTTAACGAATACGACTAGGAACCATGAGGTTGTGGGTTCGATCCCTGGCCTCGCTCAGTGGGTTAAGGATACGGCGTTGCCGTGAACTGTGGCGTAGGTTGCAGACGCGGCTCGGATCCTGCGTTGCTGTGGCTGTGGTGTAGGCCGGCGGCTACAGCTCCTGTTAGACCCCTAGCCTGGGAACCTCCATATGCCGCGGGGTGCGGCTCTAGATAAAAAAGGCAAAAAGACACACACACAAAAAATCCATCCCTGATGAAGTGAACTTCATTGAGAATAACCTGTCAGTCTGTCTCAGCACGCGCGGCAAACAAACTTTGCCTAAGAACTGGAGCTGGGCACAGCTCTGGAAAGGAAATCCAGAGTGTATGCCCACAAAGCTTCCTGAACTCAAAATATACGCTTTCTTCCATATATAGATCTGGACTTGCTGGAACATTTATGTTATCCTTTTACCATGATCCCAAGAGGTAGAAAACCTACTGGAAAAAAAAAATGTATATAATCACGTTCGTCTAGAGTCACGCTGCCACAGACTAAAAAGTTTCTTTTTTAATGGCCTTACATCTTCAAATTCACCCAGAGAATTATTGTGGAAGGACCTGGTCTCATTTAAACACACACACACACACACACACACACACACAGAAAGAGAGAAATAAACAGGCCCTGTATATTTAATGCTCCATCTTCGGAGGCCAAGCTGACTTTAAAAAGCAGGTGGTGTGCAGCGTCAGGCTGGGGTTGGAAGGTCTGGGTCCCAGGCTTGATTTATTACCAGCCACTGGGTGGAGGTTGGCACAGCTGGAAAATGGGTTAATATACCCTCCTGGCCTCACTGTGTTGCTCTGAAGATAGAATTCGAATCTTTGCTCCAGGCCTTTCACAAACACGGGGTGAGGTTAACTTTGTCCAGGGTAGGCCCTAAGGAAAAACGAAATCTCCCCAGTACTGAAACTGCCAAAAAGCCTGCAACGTTCTCATAACAATCCTACCCCAGAGTCTCTGGAAAAAGGGGTGAAAGAGATGGGAAAAGGAGCTAGCCAGGGGAAAAACAAATAGAGCCATTTAAAAGCTTTATCTAATTACCCCCACTGAGACTTTTTCTCTGCAGTCTGGCCGGCTGACAAAGAATGTGGGGCTTTTGACTGGGCTTCCTCCACCCTAATCAGGACCACCCGCCCTCACCGAGTCCCAGAGGCCTCAGGTGAATCCCCAGGAGCAGTCGGTTCCCAGTCTGGGGGGACTGGACGGAGCCTTTCAAATTCTATTAGCACTGCTGCCTTGAATCACACAGAACAAACAGTCTCCACCCTCTCCCACTTCTTTTGTCTAAAGCACCTATTCAGAGGCAGCCACCTTTACTGATGGGCAGGCTGGCTCACCTGTACCCGAAGTACCACCAGAAGTGAGATGCACCAGTAGCTGGAAGGAACAGCTCCCTGCGCCCTCCTCCCGGGCGTCCCCTCCTCCACCAACCAACGCCAGCTACACCCGGGCAGGGAGGCAGGGAAACAGAGCCGGGCACCGCGGCTGACACCGGCCCCCAGGACAGCCAGGAGAAAGAGTCCATCAGCCCCAAGCCCCATCTCCCATTGAAGATTAAAATTAAGTGATGCATTTCAGAAAGCACACTGTATGCCGCCCTCTGTGTCTTTTCAGATCTGATTTACGGGGAGCCCCCCCACACACACCCAGGGCGTGGAAATGCCAGGTTGACCCCTGCTTTTTAAAGAAAGGGCCAAAGTCTGAAAGAGAGCTAGAAGACTCCCCTATCCTGGGCCTCCTCCCCGCTCCTAAGAACCCATCTCATTTCTTAATTATATTTGGATATAAAAAAATATTACTCAACGTTGTCTGCTCAGTAGGTCAGATGTTCACAGGTAACCCTGAGGCTGGGAAACTTCTGAATTAAAGGGGACTTGCCTTTCAACCAAGAGCTGATGATCACCAGCCCCTTCATCTCACACACACACACAAAAAAAATCCTGTAAGGGTTGCTTTCCAACAGCTGGTTCCAAAGATACCCTCCACCCAACGTCACTGTTTTGAAAGCGGTATTAAGAACGAGGCTGAAATAAACTGAGACGGGGAGCTGGGGTGAAAAGGAGGCGCCCTATCAAAACCTAACCTCATCTCCATCAAGGGGGAGCAAGCTGTAGTCCTGTTATCAGAAGACACTATATTGCCTCCTTTCTATTGATACTATATTGCATTTCAGTCTTGTGAATACAAACCTGTTTAATAAAGAGCAAAATAGGACATCACTGTATGGGTTAGGTAGGTTTTCCAAAACAAACCAAATGATCTGTCACGAATAAACGAAAACAGGTGATGGCACTTCCTAGGCAGCGGAGAATTTAAACTGAACACACGGGCAACGGACAAGAAGCCCCCCCAGACAAGCGACCATCGTACACCAGAGTTGGGCAGAGCATGAACTTCAGTTAAAATTCACAGGGAGTTCCCATGGTGGCACAGCGGTAACGAACCCGACTAGCATCCATGAGGACAGGGGTTCGACCCCTGGCCTTGCTCAGTGAGTTAAGGATCTGGTGTTGCTGTGAGCTGTGGTGTAGGTCACAGACATGGCTCGGATCTGATGTGGCTGTGGCGTAGGCCGGCAGTTGTAGCTCCAACTGGACCCTTAGCCTGAAAACTTCCATATACCACAGGTGTGGTCCTAAAAAGCAACAAAACAAAACAAAACAAAACACTTCCAACAGAAGCGAGCTTATTTAAATATGATAACAAAAATGAAACAAACTTAACATCCTACTTTCCTAGGTCAAAGGATATGGGGGATTCAGAAATTAATTAAATCGAGTTAAATAATGTAAAAGGGGGAGGACTGCCTTTCAAAAATGCTTTGGTTAATTTTAGCATCCTTCTGTTTAGCTGCTTAGCAACCCTTATCCTATGACCTTTTAAGCACCACCTACTTTTCAGAAGGATAATGAATAGACACATCAAAAGGGTTCACCTCTGACTACTTCTAAGTGAGCACGTTTAACCAATTTTTGGAGGAGTTAAATTTATATTCATTACGTCACGTAAAACCTCAAGAGGGTGGAATTTCTCTTCATTCACCAGAAAATTTCCCAAGTCATAAATGATGTTAACAACCGAGCACAAGACAGGCAGCAAAAAAAAAAAATTTCCAAACTGATCTCAGACAGCGGAGCGGCACAGCAGTTCCAAACTGAGGAGTGAAAATGCGAGCCACAAAATGGCAACTATCCAGGGCCAGACATACAACAGGTAACCAATCAACAACTGTTGTTGGGAGGCAGACTGAGTAGGTTTGTTGTCCTCCTGGAACATTCTGTACCTATGCTGGATGCAAATAAGACCTCCGGAGGCTGCCTGAAGAAATCTGTAATAAAAGACCCTTCCATCAAAAGGTCGCTTGTTAGATGATGTAAATAGTTAGGAATGGGTGCACCACCTGTGCCAGCTGAGTCAGACCCACCTTCCGCATCACACACAAACACTTGTCTGCCGTGAGGGCTGAGCCTCTGAATTGCTGAGGAGAAATAAGACGGCCTCGAGAAAAATCCGAGGAATGATGTGCCAACAGACAGTGAATGTCAGCAGCGTTCCTTACGAGCACCACACAACCAGCAAATCTTAACATCCTAAAACGCAACCTGCTTAGCAGTATTTTTAAGAATGATAAAACCCGGCAAGTTCATTAACAGCCTAAAATGGAGCACAAGGTAAACAAATAACTAAATCAAAGGGCTCTCCCTTTCTTTTGTAAAAGGGGTGGGGGGGTGGGAAGGAAGGTGTTTTTTCACACATTTTAAAACTTGATAAAAGCCATTCAAATGTTTAATTCATCAGTGTAACCAAAGCTCAAAAAACCCCAAAGCAGGATCCATCAGCGGGTACCCAGAAGCTCCCTCCAAAGGGCAAAGGTAAAAGGAAAAAAACCCCAAAGCAGGATCCATCAGCGGGTACCCAGAAGCTCCCTCCAAAGGGCAAAGGTAAAAGGAAAAAAACCCCAAAGCAGGATCCATCAGCGGGTACCCAGAAGCTCCCTCCAAAGGGCAAAGGTAAAAGGAAAAAAAACCCCCAAAAACTAAAATTAGTAGTTCACCTTTGCATAAATTACTTTAAGAATAATTTGAACCCATTCCTTCAAAAGCTCTGTGTAACTCGAAGAAAGAAAATAACTAAACGTTTAAAAACAAGAAAGCAAGAGAAAAAAAGTTTCAGCCAGGACTTCAGCCTCTAACTTAAGACTTCCGGGTTGCATTATGTCTTAGAATCATACCTGCCTAACTCGAAAAAGCATTAGATCTAGAGGATGCTTTTAAGGGCGATGAGAAGGGGGGAAAAAACCCGAAAAACTCAGAAACAAAACAAAAACCATTCTTTTCTTTGCAGTTCCCTTTTCTCCACTTTCCACATCAATTAAACTTATTTCAGAACACACTCGCGCGCATGCACAGACCACTGAATATCTAAAAGAAAACGACCTCAAAAATATGGGATGCACATCAACAACTCAAACTTTGCAGAAATCATCTGGAGTCTCCCTTTTCAAGACAGTAATGCCTCGCTATTTCCAGCATCCCTATCAAACAGGCAACACTTTATTTCCACTGGCTTTTACATCTTAAACTCTACAACAAGAATGAAGGTGAATTTTTCTGCTGATGAAAACGCTGGGACAGGTTTTTCAGCATACCCCAAAGATCTACTTTTTTTATTCACCTTTCTATCTCTCTCCACCACCATCAGCCCCCAAAAAAGAAGCCGAAAAAACTCCAAAGTGCCCCGAATGTGTGCTGCTGCTGGCTCTGAAGCCGTGTAGAATTTCGTAATGGAATGTGAACTGCTCGTCCGGATCTGGGCTCACGTTCTATCTTCTAACCAGTAAGGAGCGAGGGAGGGCAAATCTGCTGAGCAAGGAGAAATACTTTCCTCCTCTTTTATAACCCATCACGGATGCACCGCGGACGCTGGACGCGAGCTGCACGCGGCGCCTGTCAACCCGCCCGTCCCCCGGCCCGTCCCCGCGCCCCCCGGTCCTCGCGGCCCCGCGCCCCTCCTCTGCCGGCCCCCCCACCCCCGCGCCCCGCCGGGAAAGAAAAGTGGCCCCGCCGAGCCGTGGGCTCGGCCGCCGCGCCCCGCACTCACGCGCCTCCCGGGCCCCGCGGGCGGCGGGGAGCGAGTCCCCACATCCTGGACGCGACCCTCGGTCCGGTCCAGAAAACACGCCGCTCCCAGGGAGGGGGCCGGCGACGGGAAGGACCTCCCCTGCTCCTTAGCAACCATTAAGGTCGCAGTTTCCTAAGAGACCGCGAGCAAGGAGGGGGCGCGGGGGGCCGGGCCGAGACCGGGGTGGGGGGGCCGCGCTGGGTCCCCAGCCCCTCGACACCGCCCCCCCGCCCCTGCTCGGCGCTGCGGGCCGGGATGGGAGGAGGCAGGGAAGCCCCACAACTCGCGAAAAATTGGTCCAGCGGGCGGCGGACAAAAGTTTCCGAGCGCGCTCCACAGCTGGGCGGCGAAGCGGGCCCCGGCGGCCGGCCCCGCCTCGGATGCTCCCGGCCTCCTTCCTGTGCTCGTGACGGCGCCGGGCGCCGAGGTCCCCCCCCTCCCGCGATGCAGGCTCCGCTCCACACCGATGGCTCCCACGAAAACACGTACACCGTCAACGGAAGGGCAAGGAAACAATACGCGCGGACGCGGCCCCCGCCCCGGCCCCTCCTCGCCCGGTCACCCGGGGGCGGTGGTCGGCGTGACCACCAGCCACGAACTGGGAAACGCCAGGGCGCAGGGCTGCCCGCGGCCCCTCTCCGGGCCGGCGCCGTCCGCCGGGGAGGATCAAAGTCCGCGGAGCAGGGCGCGGCGGATGCTCCCACCGCGCGGCCCCCGCGGGCACCCCCGAGCCAGCACCCCAGGCGGGCACCCCGAGCGGGCACCCCCGGATACCTTGCGGCGGCGGGCGGGCGCCGTCATCTCCGCGCTCCTCGGCCCGAGAGGGACTCGAAAGTATGTAGGAGAAAAGTTTCCCCTCCCACATGGGGGGGAGGATGTCGGGGGAGAGAGGGCGGAAGATGGAGAGCAGCGCTGGGAAGATGTTTCTGGCCCGCGGTGCGCGCACCATCCGAGTCCTGGCGGTGCCGGTTAAAAATAAATTGCTCGGCGGGCGCCGCGGCGCGGGTCGGGCCGGATTCCTGCGCTCGGACGGCTAATATGGATGCGCATCAGATCCTGGCGGCGCGGCGCAGCGGCGGCCGAGCTGCTCGCGCTGGGAGCTGGTTGGCAGAGCCGGCAGCTCGGGAAGGGGAAAAGGAGCGGAGGAAGGGGAGGAGGAGGAGGGGGAGGAGGAGGAGGAGGAGCGGCCCGGCGCGCAGCCCGAGGGGAGAGGGCTGCCCAGCTCATCCCGGGCCGGCCCCACTGTCCCGAGCGCACGTAGCGCGGCGTGGGGCGCTCGGGTCCACGGCTCCGGGAAACGCAGAGTTTAAAAAGTACAACGCGCACTGCAGACTTCGCCCTCCCCATCCCCAAAAGTTCTTTAAAAGGTCGCTCCCGCTCAGCCCCAGACATCTCGCTGCCACCCAAGGACCGCGAGCCCGAACCCCGGGCGCGTACTTACGGCGGGGCAGGGCGCTTGGCTCCCAGGCATGATGCAGTAGGGAACGGTGGGCTTCGGGGAGAGAACGAGCAGAGATGCAAACTTGTTCCGGAAAAGGAATCAAAATGGCGTTTCTGGATGTGCAAAGTTCATCAACTCCGCAGTCACTTCCCCTCCTCCTCTTCTCCCACAGGGAGGGAGGTGGGCGACGAGCTGGCGACCCCGGCGCCCCAGTCGTCGTCCCGGCCCCCGCCTCGGCCCCCCGCCCGGCTTCCTCGCCCGCACGCTCGGAGACTCGCTCTCCCCCTCTCACCCTGATAAGTAGACACATCACGTGTTGCTCCTGCGAGTCTCCTGGGGACGTGTTACAGAGCGGCGGCGGCCGCGGCGGCGGCGTTCGGGCTGGGGGGTGGGGGGGGGACCGCGGTACCCGCCGGTCCCCACCGCAGCCCCCGCCCCGATTTTAGCTGGATGACCGCAGTTTCCATCCCGGGTTGGATGGAGGTGCAGTCCCCCACCCCACCCCCACCGCAGCCCCAGGTTTGCCCCACGCCCTTCGCAGGCGCCCCGGGCCAGGGGAGGGCCGGGCCGCCGGCGGTGGGGGGTAGGTCTCGGCGGCCACCGCCGAGCGGGATCCCGACCCGCCCAGCGATCGCCGGCCTGCCACGGGCTTGGACCACCGCGCCCCCTCCCCTCCAGGCCCTCACGGCGGGCGACTCTCCGCCCCTGGCTTTCCATCACTTTACTTCGTGGCCGTTTCACTATTTTAACGAAGGAGGGGGGAAGGCAGTGGTGCCTGGGAGGCGCGGCAGGGGCGCCTCGGAGGCCGGGAGGGGGTAAACTGCGGGTGGGGGTCCTTTGCCCGGCGCCGCCCCTCTTACTCTCAGAAGCAGATGTGACGGTGAACCGCACCCGCGCGGTTCCCTCTCCACGCGGGCCTGGCTCTGCAGCCAGGTGGGACGAATAGATTGATGGGGCAGGAGATTAAGGAACTGGCGCTTCACCCCGCCCCCAACTTCGGGCCGTTTCTCTCCCAGGGCCCGGTCCTTCTAGCTCTGGGGCCGCTGCCCTGGGAAGCGTGTTCTCAGCACAACTAATTCAGTACCCACTCGGCTTTTGTCACCTTCCCTTCCCCACACGCC
Source organism: Catagonus wagneri (assembly GCA_004024745.2). Taxonomy (NCBI): domain Eukaryota; kingdom Metazoa; phylum Chordata; class Mammalia; order Artiodactyla; family Tayassuidae; genus Catagonus; species Catagonus wagneri. Next base: position 30,427,417 of record PVHT021183524.1, read on the forward strand.
ACAAGTGATGCTTAGGCGGAGGCGGCGATGCCCCCAAGGGGCCGCCACTGTGTCCCCACCCCACGATGGCTGGGCTGATGCTGTGTCATCCACGTCGCCCTCCGAGGCATCAGGGAAGCCACATGCAATATCTCTTTCTCTCAGAGGGCTCCTGTTTCAGCTCTGAAAAGCAGGGGCCCTCCTCCGAGCCGCTCTCCATCTCCACGGCTGCAGCCACCAGGCTTAGCCCTGGCTGTGGCGGCCCAAGTTATCACCCAGCACAGAGACACCAGGCCTGGGCTGTGCTTCCTCCATAAAGCAGCTGACATATTTCCAACTGTTAATACTTTTCCTACCGAGCTTCTGAAAGGGGCCCGTTGTCAGCCTTTGGAATATCTTCTGACAGATAAGGGTGATTGTGGTTGTGGAAAACAAATGCCACACGCTCCCCAAAATTCTAAAGATGAGTCCTAACTCTGGCAGAGAATACTACTGGGGCATTAGGCGTTTGAGACTTGTTAAGCGAGATGATGTTATACATACAGAAAGCTGGCTACCCTCTATTTACTGTGACCTTTGACCCTGTTCCACGCCACCTCCTCCGAGTACACCTGCACACCATACACAATTGTAAGCCCAGGAGTTCCCGGCGTGACTGCATCCTCGAGGACGCAGGTTCAACCCCTGGCCTTGCTCAGTGGGTTAAGGATCCAGCGTTGCAGTGAGCTGTGGTGTAGGTCACAGATGCGGCTCAGATCCCACGTTGCTGTGGCTGTGGTGTAGACTGGCAGCTACAGCTACGATTAGACCCCTAGCCTGGGAACCTCCGTATGCTGCAAGTACGGCCCTAAAAAGCAAAAAATAAATTAATTAAAAAAAAATTGTAAGCCCAATCACGGGCCTTTAGTTTGCAGCACTCAGTGGAACTCTGGTTTTCAGGGCCACAGATAGAAATGTCTACCTAGGAATGGTCTGAATGGATGGGTTCTGGCCAAGAAAGAACTCTCTAGAACCAAGCGAAAGCAGTTTGGACCATTACCTCTGACTTGAGATAATCAGCTGGGCAAGAGGGAACTGATTCAGCTGGCTATGTCTCTGACGGCCAGAGTCATCAAAATGAAGTTTTCAGAACCTGTTCTGTTTCCCAGGGCCTGCTGTTTGCCGAGGAAAACTCAACCCAGAGAAACTTTCGCAGTTGCGTTTTTCCGAGCCCCCCCCCGCCCCCACCCCATATCCCTGTTCAGGAGGTGACTTTCCTGGTCTCCCAGTTCAGTGGCAGGTTTTGAGCGGGAACCATGGCAAAGCTGGGATTTTGCTTGTAATTTAGTTTATTCCGTAAGATACAGTCAAACCTGCCAACGTCCGTGAATTTTCATGAAAAATCACCTTTATAATGTCACCTCTGTAACACTGGCGACTAAAAAGAGAGAAGACGGTCTAAAAGTAACTTTGAAAAGTGGAATTCTGGAAGTTCCCGTGGTGGCTCAGCAGGTTACAAGCCTGACTAGTCGTACGTACGAGGATGTAGGTCTGATTCCTGGCCTCGCTCAGTGGGTTAAAGATCCAGTGTTGCTGTGAGCTGTGGTGTAGGTCACAGACTTGGCTCAGATCCCACTTTGCTGTGGCTGTGGCACAGGCCGCGGCTGCAGCTGATGTGACCCCTAGCGTGGGAACTTCCATATGCTGCAGGTGTGGCCCTAAAAAGGAAAAAAAAAAAATTGAATTCTAATGATTCTGAGCTCATTCATAAACTTGGAAGTCAAACAACCCATCCAAAGGTCTGTTCATATTACATATAAATAACATTGATCCAACAAATATTTATTGAACATCTAATAGGTAAAAAGAGTCATGCTATTAAAACCACAGTGAGATGCCATTTCACACCCACTAGGACAGCTGTAACTAAGAAGACGGATAAGGAGTTCCCACTGTGGTCCCATGGGTTAAGAACCAGACAGCTCAGGTCTCTACAGAGGCAGTGCGGGTTAGATCCTCTGCAGTGGGGTTAAAGATTCTGGCATTGCCATAGCTGTGGCTAGGATTCAGTCCCTGGCCCAGGAACATCCATATGCCGTGGGGTGGCCAAAAACGAAAAAAAAACTTAAATTATAAAAGGACAGATAGTAATAAGCGTCATCAAAGAAGTGGAGGAATGGAAACCTCACACGGTGCTGGTGGGAATGCCAAGTGCTACAGCCGCTCTCCTTTTTTCTTTTGGCCATGCCCATAGCACGCAAAGCCCCGGAGACTGAACTGGTGCCACAGCAGCAACCCAAACCACAGCAGAGACAATGCTAGATCCGTAACCTGCTGAACCACCAGGGAACTCATATAGCCATTTCTTTTTTTTTTCTTGCGTTTTAGGGCCACACCCACGGCATATGGAGGTTCCCAGGCTAGGGGTGCAATTGGAGCTGTAGCCACCGGCCTTCGACACAGCCACAGCAACACGGGATCCGAGCCGTGTCTGCAACCTACACCACAGCTCACGGCAACGCTGGATCCTTAACCCAGTGAGCGAGGCCAGTGATCAAACCCGCAACCTCATGGTTCTTAGTTGGATTCATTAACCGCTGCGCCACAACGGGAGCTCCCTTTTTTTTTGCATATAGCCAGTTTTAAAAACAGCTCTGCAGCTCCTCAAAATGTCAAGAATAGAGTTACCATGTGACCCAGCCATTCCGTTCCTAGGGCAAACATAAGAAATGAAAACATAAGTCCGTACAGGAACTTGTATGAGATTGTTCATAAGAGCATTATTTATAACAGTTAAAAAGTAGGAACAACCCAAATACCCATCAATTGATGAGTGGATCAACAAAATGTGGCACATGCAAACGTGGACTATTATTCTGCTGTAAAAAAGGAATGAAGTTCATACGACAACATGGATCAGTTTTGATATGCCAGACTCAAAGGTCAAACATTATTCCTATTCTATTTATACGAAATATCCAGAATAGGCAGACCTACAGAGACAGAAAGTAGATTAATGGTTACCTAGGTTTGGGGGTTTGAGGCTTTAGAGGGAATCAGAGATGGACTCCTGATTTGTATGGGATTTCTTTTTGGGGTGATAAAAATGTTCCAAAATTGAAGTGACAACTGAACAACTCTGAATATGCTAAAGCCATCGAACTCTATGCTTTTATTTTTTATTTATTTATTTTTTAGGGCTGCTAGTGCATCATATGGAAGTTTCCAGGCTAGGAGTTGAATCAGAGCTGCTGCTGCCGACCTATGCCACAGCCACAGCAATGCTGAATCTGAAACGTGTCTGTGACTTAAACCACAGCTCACAGCAACACCGGATCCTTAACCCACTGAGCGGGGCCAGGGATCAAACCCGCATCCTCATGGATACTAGCTGGGCTTGTTCCTGCTAAGCCATGATAGGAATTCCTGAATTGTATGCTTTTAATGGCTGAATTTATAGTATGTAAGTTATATCTTTTTTTTTTTTTTGGCTTCTTGCCTTTTTTATGGCCGCACCCACAGCATATGGAGGTTCCAGGCTAGGGGTCCAATCGGAGCTGTAGCCACTGGCCTACGCCACCGCCACAGCAACGCCAGATCTGAGCCGTGTCTGCAACCTACACCACAGCTCACAGCAACACCGGATTCTTAACCCACTGAGTGAGGCCAGGGATCGAACCCGCAACCTCATGGCTCCTAGTCGGATTCGTTAACCACTGAGCCACCACAGGAACTCCTGTAAATTATATCTTAATAAAGTTTATATATATGTATGTATGTATACATATGTATATGCATTTGATTAGAGTGATGACTTAACAACACACACCCCTACACACACGCATATGATTGTGCTAGGTTCTATAGTGGAGAAGCGATACAAAAATGGATAATTTTGGGGCATTCCCATCATGGCTCAGTGGTAATGAACCCAGCTAGTATCCATGAAGATTTGGATTCGATCCCTAGCCTCGCTCAGTGGGTTAAGGATTTGGCGTTGCTGTGGCTGTGGTGTAGGCTGGCAGCTGTAGCTCCGATTTGACCCCTAGCCTGGGAACCTCCATATGCCTCAGGTGCGGCCCTAAAAAGGGTTTTGTAAAAAACAAAAGCAAACAAACAAAAAAAGAAGAATTGGGGAAAGCTCCAGGGAAGACAAAGTGAACCTTGGAGAAAGGCCAGAAATTTCCTAGGTGGAGACTGGGATTAGAAACAGCAGATGCAAAGACACAGTTGCCCTGAGTTATGAGCCCCGTTCAGAGACCAGGAAGGATTCTGGTGTGGCTGGATCGTAACACACACACAGGAACATCAGATGATGAGCCCGAAAGGTCAACTGGCTAAGGCTGTGCCTCAAAAAACTCTGAACACCACCCATGGAAAATCAAAGGGATTCTGAACCGGGGGTGGTATTGTATGGCTGGAGAACAGATGACCAGGAGCCACTTCAGAGGAAGAATTGACCAAAAAGAACAAGTGGCCCAGGAATGGGAGGTGAAGAAGCAAGGGCTGAGATGACGCCTGGGGCCTAGCCACGTGATGGAGAGAACAAATGACAAATGACTAAGTCAGGGCAGGGGCCCCTTGGAGGTTAAGGTGACAGAGCAGGTGACCTTGAGCTGAAGGCAGAAATAATGGAAAACACAGAGCTCAACCGTGGGAGGGAATGAGGGAGAAAAAGGATGTGGATGTCGGAGAAAGCCCCCCCGGATGAGGTGACACAGTGCCCCAAATCTCAGGGGACACACGGGTGTCCTCTGGTGAGAGGAGGGGACAGGGCGCTCCAAGCAGCGGGACAGCGAGTGGTAAGCACGAGGGCGCAGGGGCGTGAAACAAGGTCAGTTTCCTGAACTGCAAACACCTCCCTCTGTGGCTGGAGCAGAGGTGGAGCGGGAGAGACAGGACGGGGCTGGAGAATCCGCGGTGCGTCGGGCTGCCGGGAGCTCCGCGCACACCCTGCGGCTGACCCGCATTTTACCCAAGGCTGAGGAGGCCCCGACACGGCTCAGCGAGGAGGTAGATGGCACCTCCCTCGTGGACCGTAGAAAGAGTCTGGAAGACCTGGGGTCAGAAGGCCAGTTAGGGATTAATAGCTGAGCCCACCTAAGAAAGAATAAGAGCCCGGGAGCCGCTGTCTGTAGAGGCAGAGAGGGATGGGTCGGCTTGAGACACAGTCAGGACACAGACGCAGTGGAGTCTGACCGACCTGACACGGGAGAAAGGAGAAAGATCGCTCTGCAGCACTGACCATGCGGTGTCGTCAAAAGACAGAAAGCCGGGAGTTCCCGTCGTGGCTCAGTGGTTAACGAATCTGACTAGGAACCATGAGGTTGCGGGTTCGATCCCTGGCCTTGCTCAGTGGGTTAAGGATCCGGCGTTGCCATGAGCTATGGTGTAGGTTGCAGACGTGGAGCAGAAAGAGAGACGGGAAGAAGGCTGCTTCCTGGGTCTCAGCTGGGGAACCTGGGGGGGCTGGATGGGCTGTGGAGCCGGAGCCGGGAGGAGGCTGGGAGGGGGCTGGACGCTGGAGAAAGGCCTGGACAGACGCTTGAGGGCCAGAAAGGATGGGAAGCAGAGGCTAGAGGCTGGAGCCCAGGCAAGGCCTGCAACCAGGCGGCGGCAGACGAGGGCGGGACAGGCACTCTTGCTTTCCTCTAGAGGCAGAACAGCCAAGGAGTCGGGGCTGCCAAGGAAAAAGGTGGTGTGCAAATGCAGAGATGTGCAAGGGCAGGTGTCTGAAAAGGGGGGTGAGACCTCAGAAAGGAAAGCATTTGAGAGTGGAGGTCAGGGGCCAGAAAGCAAAGGGTTAAGGAATGACTGGAAGAAAAGGAAGTGAAGGCCTAAGGCCAGCTCTGAGAAGTGAAGCGACAAAAGGAGGGTGAGAAAGAAGTAACAACAGGGACAGAATAGCAGCTAATACGTACTGAACACCTCCTACGTGCCAGGTGCTGTCCTAAGGGCTTGTGTGAGTGATCTCACTTAGTCCCCTCTGCCCCGCAGGCTGGCAGGTGCCTTTATCACGCCCATCCTACAACCCAGGGGAGACCAGCAGCACCCAGGACACCCTCTTTCATTGCTATCACCTCTATTGTTAATCAACAGCGAATTAAATAGTCTGCTAAAAAAAAAAAAGAAAAAAAAAAGCCTACTTGATGGTCTTGACTAATCTGAATAAAATGCTCTTGATGGGAGTTTGGCAGAAGGGCCGTTATTGTCTGAGCTGTTGATTAACAAGGATTTAACGGGGAAAGATAAGCAAATGGACAGCTTTCCGTATTGCTAATTGGGTTTCCAACCATCCCTCCTGCACACAGACCTTTCTGTGTGCTATGGACATACGGGTACGTCAACAGGAAAGGAAAGTAGCCACAGGGGGAGAGAGGACGGATTTGTGAAACAGAACGGAGCTTTGGAAGGAGGATGTGTGTCTGTGGGGTGTGTCCGTGTGTCTGTCTTTGGCAGAGGAGATCCAGTAGAGATCAGCCTGGGGGGAAAAGGGGATCATTCATATTCGGTGACAGGAGGGGAGGGGACCAGCACAGCAGAAGCCAACGGAGGCGTCTGCGCAGGAAAAAGTCACATGCGGGGAACTCACGTCCAGGGGCCTTGACTCTGGAAAAGCAGCCATGCAGCCGCGCAGGCAGAGCGGCCGGGCCCGAGGCAGGGAGGCGAAGAAACCACGAACGGACGGGAGAGGAGCTCAGCTGTCTGAGCCCCGATGCCACGGGGCCCCGGGGCGGGGAGAAGACATATGGTGGGGACGCCTGACAGTTGGGAGCTGACGTGAACAAAATCCATCAGCGGGGGGATGACACCGGAAGGGGCCTGGGGCTGCGCGGCGGGGAGGGGCCTGCGGATGAGGAGGCAAAGCCGGTTCCGCGACCTGGGGGGCGGCCGGGGGTGTGAGGGCGGGACGCGCGGATGAGGCCCGGCGAGACCGAGCAGCGGTGACCACGCGAGATGGAGAGACACCCAGCATGCGGGTGAGGGGACGGAAAACCACGAGTCCTTGGCTCGGGGCGGGAAGGGCTCAGGAGGAAGGTGGAGCTGGGCACGGGCGGGAAGGGGGACCTGGGGGTGCCGATGGGAAGAGGCAGGCCTTAACAGGTGGCACCAGGGTCGGAGGAGGTCCCCCAGCTTGCTGGCTGGAGTCCCGGCCCCCAGGACCTTGGATGCGCCTGCATCCGGAGGGCCCGGCCTCGCGGAGGTTGGGAGGTGATGAGACGAGCTCATGGCCGCGGGCTCTAATCCGGCAAGACTGGTTTCCTTCTAGGAGGCGGAGTTCAGGACAGGACTCAGAGGGCCGATCGGGAGAAGGTGGCGACTACGAGCCAAGCAGAGCGGCCTCGGAAGCAGCCGGGTGGCCAGCACCTCCGTCTCCGCCTCGGGCCTCCCCCACCGGGAGAAGGGCCTTTCTGCGGCGGAAGCCCCCGGGCTGTGGCACGCGGTGCTGGCAGACAGGCAGGCGGGCCGCGGGCCGCGAGCCCAGGGTGGAAGGCAGTGCACAGACTTCAGGGCCTCCCGTGACCTCGGAGAACCAGCCTCCCCCAGGACAGGCCCCTGAAGGAAGGGGACAAAGGACATTTCCATCGGGGTGCGGAGGAGGGGCAGGGCTGGGGAGAAGCGGGGGGCGCGTGGCCTCGGTGGCCTCTGAAAGCAGGGCTGGCCCTGGTCCTGGCTGGTGATTCTCCGCCCGCACTTAGCCCATGAACAGGTTTCGCAAAGTATGCGGAGGAGAAGGAGGAGGAGTGAAGGAAGGATGCGAAAGGGCTGGAGATGGTGGGGGGACGTGGTGGAAAGTTCTGGAAGAAGGATTGGCAAGCAGAGCAGAGGCCCAGAGGCACTGTGAGATGTCATTTACGGTGTCCAAAGCCCCTTGGTCACGCAGCCCACTAAACACCCGCCTCAGACCAGCCGCGCCGAGTCCCAGGGAGGGACTCCCCGACGCAGCTCCTGGGATCCTCAAAACATCCCACCGGAGCCACCCAAAGGCCTCGAGGAACGCCTTGTTTCTTGTGTTGGACAGTTCTCCCTTTACAGGTTAACCATTTTTTTTCTTTTTAGAGCCGCACCCGCAGCATAGGGAAGTTCCCAGGCTAGGGGTCAAATCAGAGCTGCAGCTGCTGGCCTGCACCACAGCCACAGCAACACCAGATCAGAGCTGCATCTGCCATCCAAGCTGCAACCTGTAGCAACGCCGGATGCTTAACCCACTGAGCGAGGCCAGGGATCAAACCCACGACCTCATGGATACTAGTATGGTTCTTTACCACAGAGCCACAATAGGAACTCCCAGTTTAACCATTTGGAGCAGAAAGGTGTTTTTGTTTGTTTGTTTTTGATTTTTAGGCCAGAGGCAGGAAATTCCCAGGCTAGGGGTTGAATCAGAGCTACAGGTGCCGGCCTACACCACAGCCACAGCCATGCAGGATCCAAGCCACGTCTGCGACCTATACCACAGCTCACAGCAACGCCGGATCCCTGACCCACTGAGCAAGGCCAGGGATCAAACCCTCATCCTCACGGCCACTAGTCGGATTCGTTTCCACTATACCACAACGGGAATTGCCAAAGATAACTTTCTACAAACAAGATTTATACTAGGCCACATCTTCAAGAAACTATTCGCCTAAACAGGTATTTGGAATTCCCTGGTGGCTCCATGGGTTAAGGATCCGTCCGGTGCTGTCACCGTGGTGGCTCGGATCGCTGCTGTGGCCCAGGTCGATTCCTGGTGCTGGAACTTCCGCACGCTGCAGGCCCAGCCCCCACCCCCACCCCCACAGGTACAGACTGGCCATTTGCCAGCCTACGCAAGGCCTCCACAGTAAATTCCAGTTTGAGTTCTTGGTCTGCTTTTCATTGTTTTTCCTCCCTCACCGTCTGGCTGTGTCTTGTCACATCTTTCTGAACTCCGTGTGCCTGCCAGTGGCAGCCTCTTCTCCCCTTTCTAATTGATCGTTTCTAATCTACCGTGGTTGGGAAACTGGATGACCAAGACTGCTAGAAATGTGTCAAAAATAAGCGTTAGGACCTCCTCTTGCTGCCCAGAAGCCCAAAGTTGCTGACGTCCTGGTCCTCAGCTGGGTTTTAGATGGATGCATTGCTAGCATATTTCTGAACCAATAAAGTGGTTTCGGAGATATCAGCATATCAGGGAAGGTTAAGGAACTCTTCTAAGTCAACCTGTCCTCTATGACATGAGTTTAACACTTGCAGAATTTTGTTTTTTTCTGGCCGCAGTATGCTACAGCTTCATGTGGGATCTCAGTTCCCAGACCAGGGATTGAACCTGGGCTGCAGCAGTGAAAGCACCAAATCCTAACTACGAGACCACCAGGGAACTCCCCTGCACATAGCATTTTTAGATTTTTTTTTTTTTGTCTTTTTGCCTTTTCTAGGCCACACTTGCAGCATATGGAGGTTCCCAGACTAGGGGTCCAATTGGAGCTGTAGCTGCTGGCCTACACCACAGCCACAGCAACGCGGGATCCAAACTGCGTCTGCAACCTACACCACAGCGCACGGATCCTTAACCCACTGAGCGAGGCCAGGGATGGACCCTGCAACCTCACGGTTCCTAGTCGGATTCGTTAACCACTGAGCCACAACAGGAACTCCTAGCATTTTTAGATGATTTAACTTCACCCACTACAGAAAGGGCCGGTTACCCCTCATCTGCCTTCAGACAAGAGGGTGGATATTGGGAAAAAACTGCTCTGTTCTCATTGGATAACGATTCTTTCCATAAAAGACTTGTACTTAGAGTTCAAGATTTGGTTCAACTCTTTCTTCATGAACCAGAGTATAAATAAGTGAAAAAAAAAAAAAGCTTCTTCAGTAAGTACTGTATCTGTGTGCCTTTGTGGGTTCAGCTGAGGACAGGGAGAATCAGGGTACAATTTCTGCCGTTTCTGTTAAGTGGACGCCCAGACGGTACTGGTCAGTGGAGCCCACTGACAGCGCTCTAGTTTTCCCAGTAACTCCGGCCACCGGTCCTTCTGCTCACAGACTAGGTCCCCCTGTTCCCAGGTCAAAGGAGCAGACCAGAGTTTTCGGCTATAAAAAGGGACCAAGAAGCTGCAGCGGGAGGCCCGCTGTGTGAAGCATCCGGCGCTGCTGCAGCCGTGGCGCGGGTCACAGCGGCGGCCTGGATTCCATCCCTGGTCCGGGGAACTCCCACGGGCTGTGCGCGCGGCCAAAAAAGAAGCTGCAGTAAATCACACACGTAGATGGCTACGAGAGATGCTGACCGTGGTAAACACACAACAACCACACGTCTATTCTAGCGGACATGAGAGAAATAAAGAGTCACATCTAGAGCTTGGTGTCATTCCACAGCGAAGAGGGCCCGCGGGTGATTTCACCCACTGCCTCTGGCTTCTATAAGGCAACGGACTTCGCAATTTCAGGCCCTTTATCACAGGCACAGCTCAGCCCAGTACTGGCATCCATGCTCAAACAGAAAGATATTTTAGTGTATGTGGGCTGACTTTATGTCACTTCTTCACGTTGCTAAAGACACATGACTTTCTTGTGTTTTTTTTTTTTTTTTGCCTTTTTGTCATTTTTTTTAGGGCCGCACCTGCGGCATGTGGAAGTTCCCAGGCTAGGGGTCTAACAGGAGCTGTATCCACTGGCCTACACCACAGCCACAGCAACTCAGGATCCGAGCCACATCTGAGACCTACACCACAGCTCATGGCAACACCAGATCCTTAACCCACTGAGTGAGGCCAGGGATCGAACCCGCAACCTCATGGTTCCTAGTCAGATTCGTTAATCACTGAGCCACGACGGGAACTCCAGGCAGTTCAAATTTTAAAACACGCGCTCTCTCCACATCAAATCCATTCCTCTCCCTGACAATTCATCTTCATACCACCATTGTATGAGTTTTGCATATTTCCTCTGACTTACAGCCATATCATTGTGTATCGTGTTTTACTCCTAAATAGAAACCCAAGTTTCAGGCTTCACCTAAAAGAGATTTTCTTTCTTCTCCAGTATCTCAGTAATTGGATTTTATAAAGCACAATGAGGGCTGCAAACATACTTGGAAGGAAGTGGCAGATTACAATGTAAAGATATGGGCTGGGCCATGAGATAGGCCTGGGTGCCATCCTGGCTCCAACACTTACTGGCTGTCACTGGTACAGGTGTTCAGCTCTGGCCAACTTCCGTTCCTTCAGCTGTATGACAGACGTGACACCCACCCGGGCACTGCCATGAGGATTAGAAGAAATGACTTGCATAAGGCATTCAAAAAAGCTATTCGGTAGGTATACGGTAAACTGTTGCTCTTACTAAATATTTAAAATTTTTATGCTTAATATTTTATGTTGCAATTAAACACGTATATCTTAGTCTGATAAAAATGTTAGTTACATCAAATTCCCTATGTAATCTTAAAAAAAAGAAAGCCAAAAGAATAGTCCACATCAAGGCCATTATTTCTTAACTGTTACATGAAAATCATCCATTTGTGAATACATTTTTGTAGCTGGATTTACCTACATATGTAGGCATGTGTATATAAAAAAGTACTTATTAAGTTGCTTAATGTTACTGAAATTATGGTATGATGACAACAGACAAAATAGTTATAACTGAAATACTGAGTTAGAAATGCTCTATAGGGAGTTCCTGTCGTAGCTCAGTGGCCACAAACCCAACTAGTATCCAAGAGGATGAGGGTTCGATCCCTGGTCTCGCTCAGTGGGTTAAGAATTCGGCATTGCTGGGAGCCGTGATGTAGGTCGAAGGTGTGGCTTGGATCCCGCATTGTTGTGGCTGTGGCGTAGGCTGGAGGCTACAGCTCCAATTTGACCCCTAGCCTGGGAACCTCCATGTGCTGCAGGTGCGGCCCTAAAAAACACCCTCAAAAAAGAAGAAGAAGAAGAAATGTTCTAGTCATTAAGACAATGGCTTATTTTATAGAAAGGGATATAGACCAGTGATGTAATGCTGGGCCTGCTATTTCAGATGAATTTGGGATAAGGGCTGATTTTCCCATAGCTAATTCAGTAGCCCACCCAAGGCACAGAGAGAGTGCCTGCCTAACATAAAGAGCTAGTGACTAGAGTGAGGTTTGGAATCTAAGTCCTCTGAGACTACAGCCTGAGTTCTTGCTACTGCACCCCACAGGATGGCAGAAAAATGAATAACCTCATCAGGCTGTAAGTCTGTAGCTGCACACAAAAAACTTTCAGTTTGGGGAAAAAAAAATCAAAAAACTTGAGGGAGATGGGACAAGAGCATGAAGACATTAAGCATGCAATAAAATAAGGCCGGAATGCACATAACGCCCACGTGTTAGATCCTATGCCACAGTGCCGATGCAGCGGTGGACGCGTCAGGGCGATCAAACAGGAAACCTAGATACCTGGTGTGTGATAAAGACAGCGCTTCAAGGAGTTCCCTTCATGGCTCAGTGGTTAACGAATCCAACTAAGAACCATGAGGTTGCGGGTTCTATCCCTGACCTTGCTCAGTGGGTTAAGGACCCGGCATTACCGTGAGCTGTGGTGTAGGTTGCAGACGCGGCTCGGATCCCGCGTTGCTGTGGCTGTGGTGTAGGCCGGCGGCTACAGCTCCTGTTAGACCCCTAGCCTGGGAACCTCCATATGCCGTGGGTGCGGCTCTAGATAAGGCAAAAAGACAAAAAAAAAGACAGCACTTCAAATCAGCAGGGAAAGGAGAGATTAGCTATAACACTTAGTTGAAAGGGGGAAAAAAATTGGCCCCAAATACCAACTTTATACTAACTTTGCACCAAAAGCTATAACCTGTTCCAAATAGAGTAAAGCATTAAATGTAAAATGCAAAATGATAAAGAAAACTAGAAGAAAAATAAATAGAGATTTATCTGGTCCTGGGGGTGGAGGGTGAGCGCGAGTTTAGAAGGGTAAAAACCTTCTAAAGGGAAGAAACCATCAAGGGAAAGAAGCACACTTCCATTTGCATCACGATTTTAAATTTAAATACACCTAAAAAATCTATAGGCTAAACTGAAAGGGAAATAACAAACTAGGGAAAAAGCCTATTTAGAGACAGAGTTGGTAAAGACCCTCAAAATAAAACAAAAGCTACCCTTTATCAGGCGAGTAAGATGCGCTAGCTTTGCACACAGTAGCTCATCAAAATCCCGTAAGGGAGATACGACTGGTTCCACTTTTAAAATAAAAACGTGGAGGCATAAAGCAGCTAAAAAAGTAACGTACCCCAGGTTTCATAGCTAATAAGCAGCAAAACAGAGAAATGAACATAGAAGTCTTTCTTAGTTTCATGATTTTACTCTTAAATTTTATGCTCTACTGAGTCCAAGTCAGTATAAACAGAACACCTCAACTACAGAATGAGCAAAGGCTATGAAGAAGCAACTCACAACAGCAAACATATAAATAGTTAACAGACACATTTTAAATGTTCACCGTCTATAGTAATAAAAGAAATGCAAATTAAAGTTTGTAGTTCAAAAGATTTTTTCCCCCTATCAAACTGGCAACATTTACTTTAAAATTTCAACATCTAATTTTGGCAAAGCTGAGGAAAATAGATATATGCTATTGTGGCAATGGTATTGTTTTCAATTATGTTTAACAGAAATCTTAAAATTTAAGCATTATGTCCTTAAAAGTGTGTATCTCTTTCAGCCAGCCATTCCACCCCCCAAAAAAAAGAATTCTAGAAACTTTCCTAAAGTGATATATACAAGGATAATTGTATAACAACGGTTGTTATCAGATCATTTGTCATCATGAAAAACCGGAAAGAAGCTAAATGTCTGCTAATAGGGATTTAGTATACAAATGGTAAAATATTCATAGGACAGAATAATATATTACTATTAGCAATCATGAAGTATAAGTCTTCATGGGAAATGTTTAAAATATAGTAAGTGAAAAAAAATTATAAAACTGTATGTGCCCCCCCCCCTTTGTTTTTTGGCTTCACCCATGGCATATGGAAGTTTCCAGGCCAGGGATGGAATCTGAGCCACAGCTCTGACCTACACCACAGCTGCAGCAATGCCAGATCCTTAACCCACCGTGCCACAGTAGGCACTCCATACTTGCCATTTTTAATTTTTGTTTTTGTACTTGTCTACATGTTCCAGATTTTCCAGAATGAATATATATTACCTCTACATCAAGAAAAAATTATTAAAACACCAACAAACTTGAACCGGAAGAACACGAGTTTAAGATTACAGAATTCAAATATGATTTCTACTTAAAACTTAGATGTTCCGGAGTTCCGTTCGTGGCTCAGTGGTTAACGAATCCGACTAAGAACCATGAGGTTGCGGGTTCGATCCCTGGCCTTGCTCAGTGGGTTAAGGATCCGGCGTTTGCCGTGAGCTGTGGTGAAGGTTGCAGACGTGGCTCGGATCCCGCGTTGCTGTGGCTGTGGCAAAGGCCAGCGGCTACAGCTCCTGTTAGACCCCTAGCCTGGGAACCTCCATATGCCATGGGTGCAGCTCTACATAAAGGCAAAAAGACAAAAAAAAAAAAAGAAAAAGAAAAAAGAAAAAAACCTATTTAAACATAATCTAGACATAGGTATAATAAGAAGTAAAGAGAAAGCAAGATTTCAATAGAAAATCTAAAATTTTATTTTAAAAATGTATATTCTAGGAGTTCCCGACTTGGTGCAGCGGAAACGAATCTGACTAGGAACCATGTTCGATCCCTGGTCTCGCCCAGTGGGTTAAGGATCTGGCATTGCCACGAGCTATGGTGTAGGTTGCAGATGCGGCTCAGATCTTGTGTTGCTGTGGCTGTGGTGTAGCCTGGCAACTGTAGCTTCGATTCGACCCCTAGCTGGGACCCTCCATATGCCACAGGTACAGCCCTAAAGAGCATAAAAAAAAAGTATATTCTAAATTAATTATATATTAACTGCAATCCTGATCAAAACCCCAACTGGATAAAATATTTTATAGGAAGAAACCTAACAAAATAATTCCCATGTAAGCCCAAGAGAAACAAACTGCTGAGAATAAAGAATATTTTGATACAGAACTATAGGAAGAAGGCGTACTACATATTAAAACAATTTTAGGAGTTCCCGTTGTGGCTCAGTGGTTAATGAATCCAACTAGGAACCATGAGGTTGCAGGTTCGATCCCTGGCCTCGCTCAGTGGGTTAAGGATCCGGCGTTGCTGTGAGCTGTGGTGTAGGTTGCAGACGCGGCTCGGATCCCGCGTTGCTGTGGCTGTGACGAAGGCCGGCGGCTACAGCTCCTGATAGATCCCTAGCATGGGAACCTCCATATGCCGCGGGTGCGGCTCTACATAAAAGGCAAAAAGACAAAAAAAAAAAACCAATTTTAAGTCTATAATTAAAAGAGCGTGGGGAGGAGGTCTCTCGTGGCTCCGCAGTTAAGGATCCAGTGTTGTCACTGCTGTGGTGAGGGTTCCATCCCTGCCTGGGAACTTCCGCATGCGTAGGTGTGGCAAAAAACAAAACAAAACAAAAACAAACACAGCACGAGGACTGCGTAAGAAAAAAAAAAAACTAATTAATAAGATAAAATAAGTTAGGAATAAACCTTCCTGATACACTTATTAGAAGTCAGTATGTGCTACAGAAAGCACCAGTAACCGTCAGAGGACAACATATTCAGTAACTAATCACTGTTCAGAGATTTGGTTAGCAATGTGGGGAAAAACATCAAGGTAAATTCTTACATCACATCAGACACCCAAACAAATTCCTCATGGATTAAGGGGTTAAAAGGGAATGTGTTTTTTTTTTTTTTTGTCTTTTTGCCTTTTCTAGGGCCGCACCCACAGCATATGGAGGTTCCCAGGCTAGGGGTCTAACAGGAGCTGTAGCCGCCGGCCTTTGCCACAGCCATGGTCACACGGGATCCGAGCCGCATCTGCAACCTACACCACAGCTCACAGCAATGCCGGATCCTTAACCCACTGAGCAAGGCCAGGGATCGAACCCGCAACCTCATGGTTCCTAGTTGGATTCATTAACCACTGAGCCACAACGGGAACTCCAGGAATGTATTTTTAAAACCAAACAAGATAAAAACAAAATTTGTCATACTCCTGCAGAGAGAAAAAAAATTATCATACTGTTGGAGGGGAAAGAAGTTTGAAAACCTGAATACGAGTAAGAAATAGACAAATATAAAATTAGAAATAAAAAGGATATTAAAAAAAAAGACCATAGATAGGTAACTTGACCACGTACAAATGTGAACCTTTTTTTTTTTTTTGTCTTTTTAGGACTACACCTGAGGCATATGGAGGTTCCTAGGCTAGAGGTCGATTCCTAGGCTAGAGGAGTTGCAGCTAGGGGTCTAACAGGAGCTGTAGCCCCCGGCCTGCACCACAACCACAGCAACGCAGGATCAGAGTTGCGTCCGCGACCTGTATTATAGCTCACGGCAGCTCCAGTTCCTTAACCCACTGATCAAAGCCAGGGATCGAACCTGTGTCCTCATGGATCCCAGTCAAGATTCGTTTCCACTGAGCCATGATGGGAACTCCGAAATGTAAAACATTTTATGTCAAAAACAAAAATAGTCAAAAACAACCCAGGAAAAAGCCATCTTTTTTAACCAAGGAAATATACGTTAAGCCAAGTAGTTTAAAATCTTTCACTATTAAATTAGGGGGGCAAACACCCAAAGTCCACTGGATATAATGAAATGAGTGCATGCTTTCACCTGCTGCCCTGCTAAATGGCACTTTAAATGGGTAAAACTTTTTGGAAAGCTTTATTTACACACTTTATGAACATATTATTATAATCATACTTTTTTTTAAAGTAAAAAAGACTGGAAAGAAATATACCAAAATGATTAAAAGAAAAAGAGTGATGGGAATGGGTTCTATTTTTTCTGTTTCCCAGATTTTCTGTAATTGCATTATTTTATTATTTTGCTAATTTAATTAGATTTATTCTTACCTCTACAAAAGTTATGTGCTATCTCCTTGTATTAGAGAATCTCACAGGATTTCCTAAAACCAGAAATCTGGGATTGGAGCCATGATATTCAACATCATCTAAAAAGCAAATGATTTCACTTAAAACATACACCTGCGTTAAACAGGTCTTGCGTGTTTTCCATTTACTCTGGAAAACTAATGCTTTTGGGGTTGTGAGCACCTTTTGTAAAAACAGAGGGAGGAGTTGCAGGAGGTCTCTGTAAAACTAAAAAGTGTGTCTGTGGTGACTCAGCTTTCCAAAGAAAGCATGGCCCTCAGTGAGTGGATTTCAGCGCCTCTGCTTCCCACCACGTGCTGGGGACAAAGAGCGTCATGGAATCCCAGCCCACTCCAGGCCTCTACAACCTCCTTCCTCCAGGATGGAGCTAAGCGAGGCCCGGATCACGTGTCTCTCATCTGCAGTTGCCCAAAGAGCCGCAGGGCTCAGCTGGAGCAAACCAGAGCAAGGCTCAGATCTAGGCTCCAGGCAACAGAAGGGGTAAGGAGCCTGCTCCATCACACAGAAACACAGCAGGGGTCAGCTCTGCCTGCCACCAAACACCAACCTTAAAACGGCCACGGAGAGTTCCCGTCGTGGCTCAGCGGAAATGAAACTCACTGGCATCCATGAAGATGCAGGTTCAATCCCTGGCCTCACTCAGTGGGTTAAGGATCTGGCATTGCCACAAGCTGTGGTGTAGGTCGCAGAAGTGGCTCGGATCTGGTGTTGCTGTGGCTGTGGCGTAGGCTGTAGCTCAGATTGGACCCCTAGCTTGGGAACCTCCATATGCTGTGGGTGCGGCCCTAAAAAGACATAAAACAAATAACACGACCACTGTTCTGGAGTTCCCGTGTGACTCAGTGAGTTAAGAATTCAGCGCTTTTGCTGCTGTGGCTCAGGTTCGATCCCAGCCCCGGGACCATTCCCGTGCCAGGGGTGCGGCCAAAAGACAAATTGTTCAAAACCACCAGGAGACACACGCCACACCCATTAGGAGGCCTCGTATCAAACACGCAGAGAACGAGCGTGAGCAGGGAGGTAGAGAAAATGGAACCCGGGTGTGCTGTCAGTGGGAACGTAAAATAGAAGAGCCCAGATGGAAAAGAGTACGGCAGTTCCTCAATTAAAAATAGAATCACTCTATGATCCGGCAATTCCACTTCTGCCTCTGTACCCCAAAGAACGGAAAGCAGTCTCATGCATACTGTACACTCACTGTTCAAAACAGCCCCAAAGTGGAAGCAAAATCCTAATGCTCACAGATGATGGATGGATAAACAAGATGCGGTCTCATACGTGCAGTGGCATGTTATTCAGTCTTAAAAGGTACTGAAGTACCGGGAGTTCCCGTCGTGGCGCAGCGGAAACGAATCTGACTAAGAACCACGAGGTTGCAGGTTCGATCCCTGGCCTCACTCAGCGAGTTAAGGATCCGGCGTTGCCGTGACCTGTGGTGTAGGTCGCAGATGTGGCTCGGATCCCACGTTGCTGTGGCTGCAGCATAGACTGGCAGCTGTAGCTGAATTTGAGCCCTAGCCTGGGGACCTCCATATGCCATGGATGTGTTCCTAAAAAGCAAAAAAAAAAAAAAAAAAAAAAAAATGTAAAACAAAAAAAAAGTAATGAATGAAATACTGACATCCACTATAATGACTTGATGCCATTACGCTGCCTGAAATAAGCCAGTCACAAAAGGACAAATACTAGATTCTACTTACATGAGGTCCCTAGAGTGTCAAGCCCATGCAGACAGAAAACGGATTGGGTCTTACCAGGAGATGGGGGGTGGGGAGCTAAGGGTTTAATGGGTACAGAGTTTCTTCTTTCTTTTTTTATGACCACGCAGCATATGGATCAAATCCAAGCCATATCTGTGGCAATGCTGGATCCTTTAACCCACTGTGCTGGGCGGGGAGTCAGACCCACACCTCCGCAGCCACTGGAGCCGCTGCAGTTGGGATTCTTAACCTATCGTGCCACGGCGGGAACTCCACACAGTTTCTTTGGGGGAAGATGAAAAATTCTGAAGACAGATGGAAGCACTAATAGCACAATTCTGTGAAGTTACTTAATGCCACTGAGCGGTACACTTAGAAATCATTAACGTGGTAAATTCTCTCTCTCTCTCTCTCTCTCTGTATGGTCTTTACGTATATGATTTTATATATATGCGTATGTGTTTGCATGCACACACACACATGCATAAAGACCACCGCCACGTGAATGCTGAAGTGACACATTTAGTGAATCTTTTGGTCCAAGATGCTGACTGCTTCTTGGAGCACCCCTGTGACCCAGCACACACCTGCACAGCAGCCAGCCCCAGAACAAGCGACTCAGGGCAGGGTCATGGTGGCTTCTCAGGCCTCAAATCAAAGTGGCGCATGGGACACCACAGGAAACTGCGTGCTGGCGCTATAAAACGGCAGGGCAATTTCCTTATGGCCATCTCCTCAACTCAGAATATGTTTTAACAAATGTAACTTACGAAGGGCAAAGTTCTCGGCCCAGGGAACTCCGGGGCTTGGCTCTGCGGGTGCCAGCGCAGTCCTTCCTCGCCCCACAGGGCCTTGTGGTGGGGCTCCCGGTGGGGCTGCAGAGAAAGATGTCGTGTCGGAAATCAGGCGCTGAAATGGGGCCAGAGGAAAGGGCTGACACGAGGACTGGCTTCAGCAGTCCGAGTTCCAGGGGTTATTCTGAGGACTTAATGTAGCTGTAGTCAAACATGTCAATCTGTAACTTGCCTAATTTAAGTCACCTGTCCCCGAGCCCCGTGCCATTCAGCTCCCCCTGCGTTGTGCGCTGGGACAAAGATCCAAGCACACTTTTCTTTTTAAAACCTGGCCCAGTGGCTCTCGGAAGCTGTCTTTAGTCTTCTAAAGACTCTCTGGCCACCTACTGGATTTTTTCAGCGTGAGGGCTGGGCAGGAAAAGAGCAGCTCACAGCCCTTGTTCAAAGGAAAGTGAGGAGAGCGGCAGCCTAGAAGACTTTACCGTTAAGTACCCACGGGGATTTGCAAGAGAATAGCTCAGACACAGGCCGCACTACCCTCCTCTCAAGGAAAAAGCCACTTATTCTCCTACCAAAAGCCAGGAATGGGAGGGTGGCACCCCAGAGTTTCTATGACATCTTCATCCTGGGCACAAGGAGGAAAAAAGAAAAGGTGACAAAATTCAAGTACCTTGGCTGATTTTTTTCTAAGTTATTAGGAGGAAAAAGGTTTAAAGGGCTCGCCAGTTTTTTTTACATGTAAAAAGGATAATCAGCTACATTCACTTTCTCACAAACAGCTCTAGTGGTCTAAATGAGTTCTGTGTAAGGCGCTTGGTTCAAACCAAAGTCATTTTGATTAATAGACTGAGATGTTGAGAAAAAAAAAAAAACACCCCGCCCTTTAAAAAAAAACCTGAAAAAAAAAACTAAAAAAAAGCGAGCATTCTGTCAGATGTGGCCCTTGAGATCAGAGAGCCAAGTTAGAAAAAAAAAAAAACGAAGTTACGACTCATTCAGAAAGAGCACACTGAAAGTGAAAGATTCATTGATGAGTTTCTAAGTCTTAGACCGTGTGGCAGAAGAGAAGCAGGCTCAAGGTGGAGGCTGAGAAAGGCTGGGCTGTGCTGGGAACTGCTGAGTGGTTCCAGCAAGCTCCGTCACAGTTGGGTGTAACAGGGTCCAAAAATGACAAGTTCTCAAAACCAGGTCTGGGCTGGAGAGGCACTGGTAGCTACGGGACCGCGTCTCAGGTGCTAATCCCGGCAGGTGGTGTGGCTTCGAAGGAAAAGGCCTGCAGAGATCGTCTCAGATGCCTTTGGGACCGAGGGCTCCGGTACGCCCACGTGCGCACGTAATTCACAACCCCCTGCGTGGGAGGACACTGGGGTCAGAGCAGACGTGGCTGCTGAAGGTCCAAAGCTACACGAAGCTGGGACTTGGCCTCAGGCCTCCCGGCTCCCAGAGCTGAGAATTCTCCCTTCCTGAAACCTGAAAACTCACAGCAGCCAGAAAGCCCTTCACAAGGTGCTCACAGCAGCCAGAAAGCACTGGGCGAGGCCACGTGGCTGTCCGAGCACCTCCGGGGGCTGCTGCGTCATCGGGAGGCGGGGCCAGACTACAGTTTCCCGGAGTTTCTCCCCTCCCCCAAGTTCCCCGGGGGTCTGGTGGCAGCCTGTCCCGAGGTAAAAGAAATCGGGGGAGGGGGGAAGATGGCACTTTAGTGGCCAGCAGGCTGGGGTGCAAACAGGCGCAGATGCTTCCCCAGGCCTCCCCCTGCCTCCAGCCTAAGATTTCTGGGAACTCGAGTTGCTGAATGCCTGGCTGGTCCTTCCCTGCCATTTTCTAAGCAGCTGAGGGCACCCCCCACCCCCCCACTCCCCAGCCAGGCTCTCCTTAGCCTTATGAATGCTGATGGTAGGGATGTCAGAGCCACAAAACTCTGTGCTGGAAACAGGTCTGGACGGTGAAGCCGGGTACAAAAGAAAGTCAAGGTGTCCCAGAGCCCTGACTCAGCCCTGAGCCACGTGGTCAGCCTGCCCCGGCTTTTTAAGTTCTGCCGCTGGCCGTGGAGGCCACGCAGAAGCGGGGTTTAGCAGGGTTGCGGCCCCGCGGTCCTCGCTTGCTCACCTCTGTTAAGACCCAGGGGGTCTGGGCCTCTACTTGAAACAAGGATTCACACTTTCTTTAAAGGGGCTGCAGTTAAAAGCAGACCAACAAATGGAACTTGCTTTGCTCAGACAACCCTGAACCGGCCGCGTCTGCTGAGCGCCGCGAGGACCGGAAGTAAGAGGGCGAGAAAGGCCAGGGCTTAGATGCTGGCAACACGTCTTCCACGATGCCAGCTGAAAACCCCGACGGAAATGGCTCTTCTTTCCTTCCCCAAAGGCAAACCGAGGCACCCGGTTCGAGAAAGCTGGAGAAGGGCCCTGATCTAAACCACAGAGGTGACAGCCAGCTGTGGTCAGGAGAGCGGCTGGAGAAAGGGGGGCGCTGTCCTGGGCGCCGAGGTGCTGTCTTCCCGCTGCACCACAAGTGCACCCAAGCGCCGCCGGGCTAACAGGACAAAGGTTAAGGACGGCTGCTGAGCGGGGCAGGAGATGGAGGCAGCGGGCTGCAGCTCTGCAAGGCTGGGAGGCGCAGCACAGGGCAGGCAGGAATGTGGGAAGTCGCAACAGCGCGGCACAGCCAGAGGGCTTCGGGCGGCAAGCTAATTATAGCAGGTCATTTTTCAAGGGAAGAAGCCATCCAGGGGAAGGTGGTCCAAACACACATTTTGAGTTCAGACATATCATCAGTGGTTGTCCCCCACACACAGGCGACCAGCTACCTCTGGACACTTCGTCGGGTGCACTGATAATGGGTGTTTCAAATTATAGGACAATGAACATAGTATGCAACTCAAAAATCTGGCCAGCAGAGGCCCCGATTCCATCCTGAAACCACCACTCTTTGTGGACGTGTATGCACGTGTGCTCTCCACTTAGAAGAGACTTATTTCCTGTTCCTGAGGCTTCGGAAAGATTCCAGAGTCGTGCACGGGTTTCTAGGCTGCTTTCTGGACGGGCTGATACACAGAGCAGTCACTGGGTCGGGCTGTGCCCTCAGGTCACAAGTCCTTCTGGCAGCTGGTGTAGAAACCTCTCTGGGAGGCTGGAAGGGGGAGGGGAGGTCATCACACGCTCAGAGGGACCAGAAATACCTACCGTGGCACCTGCCACCAGAACCCCAGTGGCTGAAACTGGCTTTAACTCCAAAGGCACCCCTGCATTAGGCCTACCACGCCTGTCAGGGTCCAAATTAAACCATATGCGGGCCCAGAAAGGTCACCTCTGGGAGACACTTAGCAATAATCTGTCCTGTCAAAGAAAGAAGTGATGGGAAATCTTAGCTGGCTGCGGCAGACAGATGTACAAGGAAACAGCCTTGCCGTGGTTGTGTCAGCCTTGCCGAGTACCCTCTGGGCGGGCTCTCCTGGTTAGCAGGCTCCACACTGTCCGAAAGGCCTTTGTAGTGTTAGTCGACTCACCTGGCTGCTGCTGCGGCGGAGGGTGCCCAGCCCGGAGCCGAGGGCCCCCTCGCTGCTGCTCACTGCGCCTGTGCCGGAACGCGGTCCAAGACGCAGCGCAGTCGTGGCGGAAGGCCGGGCCTCCCTCCACCGCGGAGGTGGGGACAGAGAAAGGGCAAACTGCTGTTTCCTTAACAGAGAAAGACCAGGAGTTCCTGGTGGCTCGGCGGCTTAAGGATCCAGCATTGTCACTGCTGTGGCTGGGGTTTGATCTCTGGCCCCGGGAACTTTCACATGCTGTGGGTGTGGCCATAAAAATATATAAATAAAAATTTAAAAAAACGAATTGAATCGTATCTTTTCTTGTTTCTTTTTTTTTTTTTTTTTCTTTTCAGCGCTGCACCCAAGGCACAGGGAAGTTCCCAGGCTACGGGTCGAATCGGAGCTACAGATTCTGGCCCACACCACAGCCACAGCGACACGGGATCTGAGCCTCATCTGTGACCTACACCACAGCTCACGGCAACACCGATCCCCAACCACTGGGCGAGGCCAGGGATCAGATCTGCGTCCTCATGGATACTAGTCAGATTAATTTCCTTTGAGCCACGACAGGCACTCCTCAATTATACTTTTTCTTTTATGTCTGTACCATAGCATATGGATGTTCCCAGGCCAGGGGTTAAATCTGAGCCATATCTCAAGGCAATACCAGGTTGTTAACCCACTGAGTGAGGCCAGGGATCAAACCCACGTCGTCACGGAGACTATGTTGGGTTCTGAACCTGCTGAGCCACTGGGAACTCCTGACTATAATGTTTCAATGATCCATATTTTTTTCCTGTCCCCAAAGTCAAGTCCTCCCGCAGGCCTGGGCCCACACTCTCTCTGACTGTGGCCAAAACAAGAAAGCCCACTTCACTTCAGTTTCTCCTACCCCCCTTCCCACGCACGTCCTAAAAATCATGCTTCCTCCTCAGCGCCTCCTTTAGGAGAGCAGTCCAAAATTCTCCGTTCCCCATTCAGCCTAAACACAGCAGAGCCCCACCTACCATGCTGCCGCTGCTGCCTGTACATTTAGAAATTTCACAAGCAGATGTATCTGTGACAGGTCACTGGCCTGTATTCATTTTCACTGTATCACTGAAATTAACTGGAGAATAGAATTTCATCAGTTTATGGTCGCTTACAAAATGCTTTTTACTAAACTAGGCATTGGCTTTATGCCACTTGGATACAGAGAGGCAGAGGCTAAGACACAGCATTAAAAGCAGATGATCTGATTAATTACAGGGAATCCCACCACTTGACGTCCAATTCTCCTTGTGAAGACCCACAGAAGGAAAGCCTTGGTGCCAAGGACAAAAACCGTGTTTCTCCTGCACAACTGGTGTGTTTTCATATCACAAGAGCCCCGAGTCTCATTACCAATCATCTCCCCATTTGCTTCGAGTGCTGGAAGTCCAGAGCCAGCTCCGAGCACGCAGCAAGCAGATGGCCTGGATTTCATGACGTCATTCCGCATATCAGCCTCACACCAAGCTTTGCTTACACTTCTACTTTAGCCTTATTTATTTAATTTAACTAATGTATTTATTTTTTATTTTGACCATACCAGTGGCATGTGCAAGTTTCTGGGCCAGGGATCGAACCCACACCACAGCAGCGACCTGAGCCACAGCAGTGACAACACGAGATCCTTAACACACTGCTCCATGATAGAACCTGAATTTTTTTTTTGTCTTTTTTTTGTCTTTTTAGGGCCGCACCCACGGCATACGGAGATTCCCAGGCTAGGGGTCGAATCAGAGTTGTAGACACCAGCCTATGCCACAGCCACAGCAACGCCAGGTCTGAGCCAAGTCTGTGACCTACAACAGAGCTCACAGCTCTGAGCCAGGCCAGGGATCGAACCTGCGTCCTCACGGATGCTAGTCAGATTCATTTCCACTGAGCCACGACAGGAACACTGTTCTCCTTATTTATTTTAATTAGTGTTGTACTATACATATTTCTATGATTCTATGTATCCCAGGGAATATATGAATAAGTAAATACGGTGAAACTTTATAATTTACTTCAAGTTTCTCTGATGAGCGCTTGAAGGGACTGGGCCAGAAACAGCGGCAGGTGTCTGTTTTCCAGGGTCCCTGCTATCAAGGAGGTTTCCAGATACACGTGAGCAGTCACTTACCATCACACACCTCCAGCTACCACACACCTAACCCACGCTGAGGATGCTGGCTTGCGGAGGCGCTCCTGGGACCGGAGCGAAGGAAGGACTCTGGGAAAGTAACATATGTTACAGTTCCTCTCCACCAATACCTGTGAGATGCCGTTGCCAGGTGAGATAAGTGAGATGCAAAAAAGGTTCAGTAATCTGCCCAAGGTGACACAGATGCTAAGTGGCAACACCAGATTGGAAGCCAGGCCTGTGGGGCTCAAAGCTCTCACGGCTGCAGTGCGGGGGGACATGCATCTAGTGCAGATTCAAGGTCTGTTTGCGCTACGTGCGCCTTCACTCCTCGCTTTAATTCTATGGCCACACCCCGGCATGCGGAAGTTCCTGGGCCAGGGACTGAATCCGAGCCACGGCTGCGACCCGCGCCACAGCTGCGGCAGCACTGGTTCCTTGAACCCAGTACACCGGGCCAGGGGTCCGACCCGCACCTCCACAGCGGCCCGAGCGGCTGCCGATTCTTAGCTCCTCTGGAATTCCCATGCGCACCGCTCTGTGCGCATTTCACGCTTCAACACAATGGGACAGAGAAGAACAAAACGGCCGTGGGGCTCCCCTGTATCTCAGCGTGAGGTCAATGCCGAGGCAACAGAGTTCACGTGGAGCAAAGCGGAAGACGGAGCAAGAAGTCTTAGCGGAGGTAATGAACGTTTGTTTCTCTTAGAGCTTCTCTGCGCACATGGCCACCCTCCAAGGACACTGGGTCAGAGGGCGGCCCGAGTCACAGCCACACCTGGGTGTCTGAGGCCTGGCCTAGGAGATTAAAAGGGAACAAAGTAACAAAGATGTGATCCGGCCTACGCGCCTCTTCCTTATCTTTCGGTGAGGTTTTCTGTTCCCCATCGCAGACGTGGATACGCGAGAGGAAGCTCCGTGAAAGCCAGATGGGACGCCCCCGGCAGGCCCGACAGGGACTTAGCCCCTCCCATCAGCCCCCATCGTACGTTTAGAAACAAAATAATTCTGACACTAGCCTAGATGAGACATCATAAGGAAGGTGGGTCTGCCTGTAAAAAGCAAAAGCCTCACCGTGTGAATCATTCTGGGGTTGAGATTCTGAGGACTTATTCATGAGGTGAGTCAGCTCGATCAGGGCGGGGCGGGCATAAAATCCGATCCAAGAGGCAGGAGGAAGGTCCTGTGCTGGGCGTCGGGAACCCGGTTCCAGATTTGCCACCAATTAGCCGCCTGGGACAAGTCTCTTAATGTGCAGCTTTGCCCCTCCCTCTTCAGCAGGACGGTGAGACTGAACTAGATGCTTTCTGAGGTTTCTTTGTGACCCGTCCACACTTCTCAAAGGCTCAGAAATAATGACATTGCATTCCCACCCGATACGGCGCAATCGCAGACACTGAGCATCGTCTCACGAAAACTAAGGAGCCGGCTTGGGGCACAGAAGACTGGGCTGCCTCTGCGCAGTGGCGAGCGGATGTGCTCATGGGCAAAGCCCTGCCGTTGCTTCAGAACCCGGTTCCGGGCCTCCTCCCATCCCTAGACACCCGTCAGCCTTGCTATGGTCCACGAACCTGGCCATTGTCATATTAGCTCTGGAGGGTCCTCACCTGGCCCGGGACAACAGAGCATGGGGACAAGGTGGGAAGGTCACGCAAGTGAAGGATGACACCGTCAGCCACCGAGAAGGGCTCTTTAAACCTCAGGGCGATCCTGGTGACTGGTCTGTGGGGGTCACTATCAGCTGGATGGATGGTAGTGACCCTAGTCCCCTAGAAAACAGAAAATCCCATTTGCTTAGATTGTCAACAGCAGAAAATACAGTGGCTCAAGGCTGGGTTCTCGGCAGAGCCAGGCATTGCCTTCCAGTCACAACCATGAGGCAGAAGCTGTACGACCGGGGCGAGTCGATGCCTCTAAGCCTGTCCTGTCGACAATCAGCAGAAGCTGACAAAGGCGGTACTTGTGAAGAATAAATGAAAAATACCTGTAAACACTGAGCCCAGGGTCTGATACAGGAAACAGCTCAAGGGACAGTGGCTTCCCTATTCCACCAGCCTCTCGTCTATCCTTGGGCATCTGTCAGACGCCACAGGCCCGACGGATATGCTGTCATTTCCTGACTATGTCTTCCTTTCGTGGAATCCCTACCCAAGCCATGCGGGCACTCAGTGCCCAGTAAGGACTTGCTAAAGGAATGAATGAGGGATAAGGGCCAGGACACGATACCCAGGCAACAATTAGGATCCTCACAGAACTTTGGGGCCCATTTCTGCCAGAGACCAGCTTATTCTGTAATTAACACAGGTCAGGGTTTTGCGTGGAGAATCCACAGGGGCAGTGACAGCTCTGCATCAGGTGTTTGCATCAAGCTCTTTTACCCTCTCTGTGCCTCAGTTTCGACGTCCGCAAAATGGGGCTGATGACAGCAGTCCACTCACAGGTTTAAACAAGCAGTGCCTAACACATCGCCCCAAAGAGGCGTCGGCTGCCCGCCGCGAGAGCGCTCTGACACCGGCCCTTACATTGGATCAGTGAAAATCCGAGCCCACCACACCATCAGCATCGCCGCCACTGCTCCCTTTTGCCTGTCAATACCACCAGGAAATCTTTTTTTGTTGTTGTTGTCTTTTTAGGGCCGCACCTGTGACATATGGAGGTTCCCAGGCTAGGGGTCCAGTCGGAGCTGTAGCCGCCGGCCTACACCACAGCCACAGCAACGTGGGACTGGAGCCGCGTCTGCGACCTACACCACAGCTCACGGCAACGCCGGATCCTTAATCCACTGAGCAAGGCCAGGGATTGAACCCTCACCCTCAAGGATGCTAGTCGGGTTCATTAACTGCTGAGCCACGGTGGGAACTCCCACCAGGAAATCTTTTAGAATATGCAAATCCCTGCCTCCCCCTCCTGGCTCGTCTTACTCCTGGGGGTCCAGGTCAGGCCCAGGGATTTGCATTTTCAACGAACCCCCAGAGCGAGTCCCAAAGGACGGGCACCAAAGAGAGAAGCGCCCTGGGACACCCTGAAGAAACCGGATCAGATGTCTGGTGATTTCCCTCTCCCGCCAAGAGGCGGGTTTATGGTTTGGGTAAAAACCATTAAGAACACATTGGTTTTCTCATTGGTTTCACTTTGAGTTTCTGCCTCCTGCCATACAAAGTGAAATCGCACAGAGCCTGAGGCTTCGCCTCCCACAGGGGGCGGGCCTGCCACGTGACCAGAAGCCTTGGAACTGAAACCAGAGGCAGACAAGTTGAGGGGAACCTGTGTGTGCGTGTGTATTTTTTCTTTTCTAGTTTTTATTTTTTTTCCTTTCTTTTTAAAAAAATTATACCTCCTCGGGAACGTGTGTGACACAGACAAAGGAACAGCGTGAGTTTTCCCCCAGGGAGGGGCGTGTTACTGACACTGGAGGCAGGAGGAAGTGCGAAGCTGGAGTCCACTCTCAAGGGGTGGGGTATCTTTAGGACAGAATTTAGGGAAAGGGGGACAGTGGAAATAAGACCCAAAAGGACCTCAGCGCATGCTGGGCGGTCTGCAAGCAAGTATGGAACCAGAATGTTTTCATAAATTTAAAAGCAATAGGAGTTCCCATTGTGGCTCGGGGAACTGAATCTGACTAGCATCCATGAGGATGCAGCTTTGATCCCTGGCTCTGCTCAGTGGGTTAAGGATCCAGTGTCGTCATGAGCTGTGGTGTAGGCTGGCAGCTGCAGCTCCGATTCGACCCCTAGCCTGGGAACCTCCACATGCCGCAAGTGCGGCCTTAAAAAGAAGGGGGTGGGAGAAAGAATGAACTGAAAGCAGCCTGACACGCAGGATAAAAAGACCCGGACTGCCCAAATTCTCACACAGGTTTCAACAACAGATGTCAGTGAGCTACAACAGTTTAGAATTATGCAAAACAGGAGAGTGTTTAATCCCGCGGGGCCAGAGTGGCAAGTGTGACGGACAGCCACCTAGATGGAAGCGTCCACATTTCCTGCCGGCTCCAAGAAATGCTCACCTTATGTAACACAAGCACTTAATAAGTCTTCTTCAAAGATGACCAGAATCAGCTCATAAAACATGCTAAATAAAAACACAACAATATTGGGAGTTCCCTGGTGGCCTAGCAGTTAAGGACCTGGTGTCGTCATTGCTGTGGCTTGGGTTGTTGCTGTGGCTCAGGGTTGAACCCTGGCCCTGGACCTTTGGCATACCATGGGTGTGGCCAAAAATAAATAAATAAATAAATACCATTTACTATAGCATCAAATGTTCAAGGGTCCCTGGAATATATATCACACATATTTCTATGTGTTATTCATATATGAAGCGTTTTTTTTCTCTTAATGGCTAAATTTGTGGCATATGGAAGTTCCTGGGCCAGGAACTGAATCTGATGGTGGATCCTTAACCCACTGCGCCTGGCCAAGGATTGAACCCACGCCTTCACAGTGATCTGAGCCACTGCAGTCGGATTCTCAACCCACGGTGCCACAGCAGGAATTCCAACAGCAATTTTTTTTTTCTTTTTAGGGCCTCACCTAAGGCATATGGAAGTTCCCAGCCTGGCCTACGCCACCGCCAACAGCAACATGGGATCCAAGCTGCATCTATGACCTACACCACAGCTCACGGCAATGCTGGATCCTTAACCCACTGAGCAAGGCCAGGGATCAAACCCGCGTCATCCTGGATACTAGTCAGGTTTGCTTCCACTGCAATGTATCTTATATATATTTTATATGGTTAAACTTTTTTTGGACATTGAAAATATCAACAAACATGGAGAAATCAGTGTTCACGTACTTGCATAAGATGCACTTATTATGTGCCAGACAGTATTCCTGGGTCCTTCCACACAGCCCATGCAACACATGTAATCCTTTAAGCCTCTTAATTATCCTGTAAGGATTTCACTATGATCCCTGTTTTACAAATAAGGAAACCGAGGCTCCCGAGGCCCTGCGGGTCATGCAGCCGGTGTGGAATGGGTTGGGAGCTGAACCCAGGAGGCTGGGCATCACTCTTGGGTTTTTTTTTTTTTAACTTTTCTTTTTTGTTACGCTGGGGCCCCATTCGCTAAAGACTACACAGGGCCTTTCAGTGTGGTGGACTCGCTGCCGTAAACATTTCAGGTCTACGGATTCGCGCAGGCCTCCGGATAACGCAACGCCCAGAAGGTCCTGTTAGGGACTTTCTTCTGTTTCTGCAATTTGTGTAGAAGGGCAAAAAGCCAAGAACACCAAGATGTGCTTAATGGGAGCACAAACCCTCCCAGGCAGGATTCACGGCGAGGCTGTGATGATTAAGGGAGGGACAAGGAGACCAGTGAAATAGCACAGAAACAGACACAGCACGAACGGCCACGTGGCTGACAACACAAGCGCTAAGTATTCCAGATTATAGGGATGGATGGATGGATGGAGAACTGATAAACAAACCGGGCCTGGACAGCCAACTATCCCTTTAGACAAAAAATGAAAATAGTCCCCTACTTTATAACGTCCACAAAACCCAGTTCCAGGTGAATAAAATACAATAAAATTACATGTGAAAGGCAAAACTCTAAAGACAGGAGAATAATTTCAGGAACCTAGGATGGTAAAGAATTTCTTTTTCCTTTTTTTTTTCTTTTTGTCTTTTTAGGGCCACACTCGCGGCATATGGAGGTTCCCAGGCTAGGGGTCTAATCGGAGCTGTAGCCGCCGGCCACACCACAGCCACAGCAACGTGGGATCCGAGCCGCGTCTGCAACCTACACCACAGCTCACAGCAACGCCGGATCCTTAACCCACTGAGCGAGGCCAGGGATCGAACCTGCAACCTCATGGTTCCTAGTCAGATTCACTTCTGCTACGTCACGACGGGAACTCCAGGAAGAATTTCTTAAACAAGAAAGTATTGACCATAAAGGAAAAGAGTGATAAAACTAATAGTGTTAAAATTAAGAGTTTGTAAGCAGCCGGAGGCATCACAAATAGAGTAAAAAGACAAGTCAAAGATATTTGCAACACACACAGTCACCTAAAGACTCATCCTGGAACATATAAAGGAGTCCTGTAAATTGCTAAAAAAAAAAGATAATCCACAGAAAAAGGGGAAACACCAAATAAAATAAACCCAAGAAAAAGGGGAAACACTTAAGAAAACAAGGGTATTGAAATGGCCAATAAGCCATTAATCAGGGAAAAGCAAATTAAAACCACAATGAGACAGCCTTTCATATTCAGCAGACAGGCAAAAAACTACAAAGTCTGGCAATACCAAGTTCTGGCGAAGAGACGGAGAAGTGCTCCCACTGGCCGTTAGAAGCAGCACAAACTGAACCCAGCACTTGGGAATATGGTTTGGGATTACAGTGAAGCTAAAAGTCAAATACTCAGGAGCTCCTGCTGTGGCACGGTGGGTTAAGAATCAGACTGCAGGGGCTCCGGCTGCTGCAGAGGTGAGGGTTTGATCCCTGGCCCAGCGCAGTGGGTTACAGGGCCTGGCATGGCTGCAGCTGCAGCATCGTACATCATTGCTGCAGCTCGGATTCAATCCTTGGCCCGGGAACCGTCCTATGTTGAGGGTGTAAAATTAAAAGAAAAAGAAAATATGAATACTCTATGACCTAACAGTCCACCCCTCGCACCACACAACTAGAATGACTTTTGCACAACCATACTAAGAGACGTGTGTGTGTGTGTGTATACACACACATAAGAATGTTCTCGAGACTTTTTCTTAAGACCCAAAAGCTGGAAACAGTTCAAACGTCCATCAGCAGGACAATGGACAAATGCCTCATCGTAGGACAGGAACCCTGAACAGAAACAAAGAGCAAACCACAGGGACAGGCATCAACGTGGCTGAGTCTTGCAATTACGCTGCTGATGAAAACAAACAAGTAAAAAGCGAGGTACACCGAAGGCTTGCAAAACTGAATGATGTCATTTAAGGACACCCCCATGGCTGTAAGCTTCCCATGGACCAAAGCGGGGAGTGGCTGTAAAGCACAGCAGGACCCAGAGCAGTGCTCTTTCTTAATCTGGACGTCCACTGGCTAATTAAACCGGATCTGTTTACCGGCTGTCTACATGCTTCTGCATGCACGCCATAGTTCATAATTTCTGACTACCCTCTTAAGAAGCTGTGATCCTGCCTGTGTCCTGAACAGGAAAGAGGCTTATTGTTTTAAAAAGAAAAGCTCATCACACTCGAACCTCAAATGTAAAAAATTCACAGGTGTACTTCAAAAGATAATCTATTAAAGACAGTAAGAATGTTCAATTACAAGGAACCATAAATAAAAGCCGTGACAGCTCTCCGAAATTTGATTATATTACCGTTTTTATGAATCAAAAGACGAAGGCTGATAATTATCGTGGAGTTGGGATATGACCCATGTGGAGGAATTACCATCAAATAATTAGAAGAGAGGCGACAAATACCTGATGATGGTTTAGGCTCATTGTTCACGCAGGTATAAAATTTAAATATGCAAAACCAGTACTCTTTAAGATTCTTTTCTATTTCTTCCTCTTTTGCCTTAAAATAAAAAAATTCAGAGCCTTTATCCAGACCTAAGACTTTCCACTCCAACTGAAACGAAGTATACAGAACTCTACAGAGTACACGTTAGCTCCCAGAGTCTCTAAACTCACACTCTTAACAGCAAATAGATTTCTGCTCAGCTGGAGTTTTCTCAGAATGGTTCTGCTTGTGTTTTTACTAGGAGGCCACTTAAATCTCACTCACTTGTTTAGCTGTAGGGACTGAAACAAAATGTTTGCTGGCAAAACAAACACTGATTTTAAAATCCTCCACTCGGGCTGCTGGATAAAACACTTGTTTACTGAAACAAATGTTTTATTTGGAAAACGCCAGCCAGTGTGGACACTTTCCAAAGAAAGACACCAGGATGTGCTAGGGAGGTGATGTCATGCCCTTGAGAGAGGGGCTGGCATTTTAGGGAACTTCACAAAGTTCACTTTCAGAGAACAGAACAACAATGGGAAAACCAATCTGCAGAAAGGAAAAAAAAAAAAAAATGCTCTTACTGGGTCATTAAATAGGCCAGTTCATTCCCCCTTTAATATAATCAATCCCCCTTAATATAATCAAATTAGTTTTAGAAATGACATAGTAAGTATTACTATCACCATCAGCAGCATTTTAGAACTAAGCCTCTCCTTCCAGATTTATTACACGCCTTCTGGCTTCCCTATGCGACATGGCATGAAAAACCATTTCCACCTCTTAATAAGATACACTAGAACCCTGCAATGCCATTATTAACCACAAAACAGGATTGAGCACAGGCAAGTCTAACTTGAAACCCATCCAAGGAAATTCACTGTCTTAGGTACCAGAAGAAAACATCCCCAAAGACAGTCCTGGGACCCTGTGGTTAGCTTCAGATGGAGGCTCCAGTAAACACATTACATTTGACCAAATAAGATGCAGCCTCAGAAAGCTAAAGAATTTGCATCTCTGTTTTCCTGCTAATGTTAGGCACCGAGAAACTAAAATGCATCATTGTTATAATCTCCTATAACGGCCTCCAAACTTTTAAAAAGTGCATCCTTCATCTTTAAAAAACACTTTTGCATATATCCAAGCACATGCATATTTTTACTTATAAACTATATGCTACCATTAGGCCCGGTAAAACATACACAAAAATAGACAATGCAAAGGACTCAATAGACGTTTCTCTGAAGAAGACATGCAGCTGGCCAAGAAGCCCAGGAAAAGATGCTCGGGATCATTAGCCGCCAGGGAAACGGAACGCCAGACCTTAAGATACTACTTCATGCTCACTGGGGTGGTTGTAATCAAAAAATGGAAAATATTTGGAAAACCTTGGTTTTTCAAATAAGACAGTCTGGGGGGGTGGGGGGATGCACTGTGGGTTTGGGATACAGAATCTGTAAAATTGACTTGTGATGATTTATGTACACCTATAACTGAAATAAAATCCATTAAGAAAAAAAATGGAAAATAACAAGGGCTGCCAAAGACGTGGAGAAACTGGAACCCTCACACACTGTCATTAAATTGACTATCCAAAGGTGCAGCCCCTGTGGGAAACAGTTTGGCAGGTTCTCAAAACGTTAAACGTGGCTTTACCACGTGACCCAGAAATTCCAGTCGGAGGTATTTCCCAAGGAACCGAACACTGAGATTTCAACGGACACTTTGATGTCACGTTCACAGCCGCATCATTCAGAAGAAGCTGTCTGGAAACAACCCAAACGTCCATCAGCTGATGAACGCACAAAATGCAGTGTGTCTGCAGAGACAACAGGTGAGTTAAGTCACCCCAAAAAAGAAATGAGGTACTGACAAAGCCTGGATGAACTCTGAAAACATCATGCGAAGTGCAAGAAGCCAGCTCCCAGAGGACGCAGACTGTACGCTTCAGGTCACACGAAACATCTAGAACAGGCATACGAGACAGACGGCAGATGGGCCGGTAAAGGTGGACACGGGAAGTTACCGCGTAAGGGGTGCAGGGTTTCTGTTTGGGGCGATAAAAAAATTTGGAAATAGACAGCAGTGAGGGTTGCACAACACTGAATGTACACTTAAAAATGACTACAATGAAGAATTGTATATCTTTTTCCAACCACAATTTTAACAAAGGGGGAAAAAAAAAGAGGACAAGCTAAAAATACAGCTGAGGTTCTACTAGCTTCTTCTCAAATGGCGTGGCTGGGCTCTGGGGCTGGGCGGGGTTGGAGGCAGAGCTTCAAGGCCAAAGCAGGAATCAGTGAACTGGACAGGGGCTAGAGAGAATACTGGGGGGGGGGGGGGTGACGGTGTCTGAGGTCTGAGAATGCCTACGAGTCAAAGGAATTTGATTTATTTATTTTTTTAGGGCTGCAGCCGAGGCACATGGAGGTTCCTAGGCCTAGGGTTCGAATTGGAGCTGTAGCCGCCAGCCTACACCACAGCCACAGCCACGCCAGATCGGAGCTGCATCTGTGACCTACACCGCAGCTCACGGCAACGCTGGATCCTTAACCCACTGAGCGAGGCCAGGGATCGAACCCGCAACCTCATGGTTCCTAGTCGGATTCGTTTCCGCTGCACCACGACAGGAACTCCAAGGATTTTATTTTCAATTCCAAAGGAAAGACGACCCCGTTCTGTAGCCTTGCCCTAGAGCTCAACGTGTACCTCCTGTGAGTTCTCACCACCCCCCCCACCACAGACCTGGACATGGAAATCGAGCACACACACCAAGAAAGCCCTCTTCACTTCCACGGCAAAGCTTCATTCAAACCTGGCCCACTTGATGCAAGGCCCGAGGTCCCGCCTTACAAAGCAGAATGTGCTTTCGCCATCATTTTCTCGTCTCAGGTAAGACCCAAGTGCAACTGAAAATATCCTTTTTCAAAGCCGTTTTCAAAGTCATTTTCATCACTTTCCCCCACTCAGGCTCAAGAGCATCAATCATGGGGGGAAGTGACAGGAAATAATAAAAAGATTAACAGCTCGCCATCAAGAAGCACCTATACTGCCTATGCTAGAAGTGTCAAATATGAGGCTGGCCCGGGACCAAGGTAATCGAAAGGAAAACACACAAGAGTCTGAGCGCTAGGCTGACATTTCGGGAGGCAGAAGGCCTCGTTCAACGCAGAAATGACAAAGCAAAGGGCACAGCTACAGAACAATGCAGTTCTCCGCTCACACGGCCCAGCAGTGTCTGCTGTTGACCATGGCAGTGTCACAGTGAGAGACACCTGTCGATTGCTGACTTATTTGATTTCAAAAGATGGGGCGTTTTTCTAGCAAAAGGTAAGGACTCGGCTTTAAAAGGAAACTCAAAATTGAGAGAGGTCAGACCCTGGGGCCATCTGCACTTTCACTGTCTGCAGAGTTATGATGCAGCAACACGAATTACCTGTCTTTGGCAAACTGGCTGAAGCTCACGGCATTGGGAAGGACAGGCATCTTCTAACAGTGCGAAATGAAATCGCTGATTCACACCCTTCAAATCGCTCAAGTGACTGCCCCTTATAAATAAAAACTCAGAAGTTCCCGTCGTGGCTCAGTGGTTAACGAATCCGACTAGGAACCATGAGGTTGCGGGTTCGATCCCTGGCCTTGCTCAGTGGGTTAAGGATCCAGCGTTACCATGAGCTGTGGTGTAGGTCGCAGAAGCGGCTCGGATCCCTCATTGCTGTGGCTGTGTCACAGGCTGGCGGCTACAGCTCCTGTTAGACCCCTAGCCTGGGAACCTCCATATGCCGCGGGTGAGGCCCTAGAAAAGGCAAAAAGACAAAAAAACAAAACAAAAACTCAGTGATGCCCAAATTTATCCTTTAGAGACCTCTCCTCTGAAGCCCGGATTTCTATACCTGAGAGTACAAAGTACTCAAAAATCTACATAACTACTGCTTCCAAACAGAATTCAGTAAATAATATTGGGGACATGGGTGGGCACAGGATCGCGAAGCCCTGCGAAAGAAATGTTCTTCCGAGATCTTGGTGCAGCTCCAACTGCCAGCGCCTGTTCTTGCTACCAGAGGAGAACCTGCCATTGGTAATTAAGTCCTGCCGTGAAATCCTGGCTTTTAAAAGATGAGTCCTCCAAACACAGAGATACATGAGGATTCTTGTCTAAGAGCCTCCCCTTTCAGTTCCAACGCTGATATTGTTTCAAAACTCTTTTCTCAAGGCCCTCCAGCATGGTATATTCAAAAAAAAAAAAAAAGTTGCCAAGCTGGTTTTAACACATCTTTTCAGGGCTGATAAGCAAAAGTTTACTAAAGCAGTTTTGAATAAGATAAACTCGGAGCCATTCTGTAAGTTTTCTCAAAGGCAGCAGCGCTCTTTAAATGGAGGAGGGTTGTTAAACAGGCCATAAATTTCCAGAGCTGGGGGAGAAAAGAGAGCCTCCCTTTTGGTAAAACACGAACCCACAGCTTCTTTGGAACTGCACCTGCCATCCTGTTGGACTGATTAGCTTCAAACCTGTTTTGTGGGTATTATGAAGGAGCGCAAACAGCAAGGGGTTGTGAAAATAAATTTTCGAGTGAAAAAAAAAAAGTGAACTCTCACCAGATTTGGGGTGACTGAGAACCTCAACGAATGGCAACCTCGATTCCAACCTTTCTTGTGGATCCTACTTATTGAGCCTTAAAAATTGTTCCACTTAACCGTGTGCTCGGTGACAGGACCCTAACTTTAGAGGTTCTTGCTCATTTAGAAGTTGTTTGCCAGCTAACACCCGTATTCTCATAAATAATAATAAGATACATTTCACTAGAAAAACTAGGATAACAGCAGTAAATATTCCCTCTGTGTGCGTCAAGAGGATGAAAAATAAAGGGTATACATGTCTCTCTATAAGCCACAGAGGATACAAAAAAAATTCTGGAAATGCTAGGCAACCGTGTAAATTAAATTCAGTAAATTCCCATTTGAGCTCTTTCTTGCATTCTACGCTCACTGCTTCAAGAAAACCTGACAATCTGTATGGCAAGACACTAGCCCTATTTCTGGCTTCTTAAAGAAAATCTCAAGCATGTTATCGCCCCCCCCCCCCCCCCCCGTGCTCTTAATTTCACAATGAGCGGCTGAAAAAGGACGTTCTGGGCAAGACCACCCCCTAAGGAGGACCACCTGTCTACCTGCTGTCTCTCACCTCTCCGTGAGTGTTCTGCATACCCACACCTCAACACCATGCTCTCTCACAGTTTCTTGGGTACCTTGGGTTTCACTTTCTGGCATCTTTAGAATACTCCCTTGTATTCTAAAGGAAGTTCAAGACCTAGATTCTCTTGCATAACAATGTGAACGTACGTAACAGTACTGAACTGTACATTTAAAAATGCTGAATATGGTCCAGTTTATGTGATATGTATCTTTAACCACAATTTTTTTTAAAAACCCAGATTCTATCATTTTCTGCTGTTCTCTCGTGGGAGTTAAAAAAAAAAGGCTCAACAACAGCAAAAGCTCCACCATTGGCTTCAACAGTTAGAGACTTGAAAGTGTGGATAGTTTAAATTCTACGGGTAGGGGGAGTCAGGGGGAGGACACTGCCCCTCCAACCTCCACCACTAATATATTTTTTTCTCCCATCGATTTTAAGCATTTGTTTCTGCCTGCTAGTCCACTGGGAGTGTGATAATACAGACATGTAAATTTGTCTCACATAGCTTATAAGCAAGAGAGGAAAATAAAGAGCAAGGAGTTCCCATCGTGGCGCAGTGGAAAGAATCCGACTAGGAACCATGAGGTTGCAAGTTCGATCCCTGGCCTCGCTCAGCGGGTTAACGATCTGGCGTTGCTGTGAGCTGTGGTGCAGGTCGCAGATGCAGTTCGGATCTGGCGTGGCTGTGGCTGTGGTGTAGGCTGGCGGCTACAGCTCCAATTAGACCTCTAGCCTGGGAACCTCTGTATGCCGCAGGTGCGGCCCTAAAAACAAAAAACAAAACTAAACTAAACTAAAATAAAAAATAAAGAGCAAATGTCAATTTGCAGCCAGATAGTCAGCATCCGGGTAACTGAAAGTGAGAAAACACGTGCTCCTGATCCAAAGAACAGACATTGGCTTTTTTCTGACCGTAAAGAAATAAAGAAACACCAAGACAGACAGGTCTTCCTTCCCAAAGGTGTTAATGGTCATCACCTAGCAGAAATCCAACCCCGATTTCCGCTGAGTCGGTTCCCTCTAAACTCTAAACTCCAGACTGGTGTCGAGAGCTTGCCTGGCCTCACCGCTGGCCACTCAGCTGCCTCGAAGAGCAGCAGCCAAACACCCGGCCTGGGCCTGCGAATCCAGAGGTCCAGGAAGAGGTCTGCCCAGGACCTGGGGGATTGCATCATCCTCCAGACGCTTCGATGGACAGGGCGTGAGTCAGCCCCATTCACAGCCTCCAGCCCAAGCCTCCTTCCTACCTAGCAGGGCACAGGGCAAAGGGCAGAGGTCCCCTGACACATCCATCCCGGCTTCCCAACCCGGGCTCGGTTTGGAAAGCAGCAGATTTCCAGATACAAACAGCTCCCGGCACCGCCTATCGATGGCTGTCCGTCAGAGACAAGAGGAAAAGGACAGGTGGAAGCCAACGGGTGAAGCGTAAGAACCCACCCCAGCCTCCCGCCGGGGAGGCTCAGGCGGCTCGGGGAAACTGCAGAACAAACTGGTTGAGGCACTGGCTCCTCAAAAGGAATACACGTCAGAGTGGCCCGTACCGCAGAGAAAACCCAGCCTGCCAGCCCAGGAGGATCTGATTCAGCGCCGATGGGGTGGGACCCCTTAATCTGTTGAGCCGGGTTTGGGAGCTGCCAGGTAAAACACTTGGGTTACGGCAGGGCTGACTCAGGAAACAGGCTCTAACTAAAGCCTGAAGAATGACAACCTTGTCGTGCTTTACGAGGAAGCAGGAGAATTTTGAAATTTACACACAGGTACCTACGCATACATATAAATTCTAACCATGAATCTTCCCTAAAACCGGTCCTTTGCCACCAAGTTCAAATTTAGGACCCATAACCACCTACTTCTCGACTCACATCTCTACTTTCAGCCAAAACCCATCCATCTTCCCCAAATCACCTAAACCCAGCTGCCAATCAAGGCTTCGAATTCCATTTCTGAAATCAACCCTTCAATTTGCCTTGAACACTGGCTTCCTGTTCCAATTTCTGTTGGTAGTACCACCTGCCACGGCATCTGGATTTGAACCCTTTCTGTCGTCTTGGAGGATTCAAGCCCACATCCAAACACTATAAAACACTGTCCGTTTTCCTCTGAGAACAACACCCAAAGCCTCGCCTTCCAACAAGGTCCCATCGCTACAGCCCTTGTTCAGGTCCTTGGAGCCTTGCAACAGCCTCAACTCCACTCAAACCTAAACAAGATGAGCCTTCCCTGAGCCCAACTCTGACCATGCATTTCCCTCGCTCAAAATCCTGTCCTAACACCCAACTTGGCCAGACACTCAAGGCCCCTCATTGGTCGGTCCCTAACCTAACGTTCCAATGGTCAATTCCATACTCGATCCATCTCCAGTGGCAAAGCTGATCGATTCGAATTCCCCAAACGTGCCCTGCAACTTCCGGCCTCTCGGCTTGTACCACTAGGAACGGCTTTCTCTCTCTAGCTATAAAAATCCTGTACATCCCGCACCGCCTAAGTTCAAGTGCTACCAACTCCCTCGGGAGCAACTTCCTGATGGCTGCCACCTCACAGCTGCCCTCCCAGGACACACCCAGCTCCCTGCCACCTCTTCGCCTTTGCTAAGTAAGGGAGTGTCCTCTCCTTTTTACCTTCCCGCTCACCCTTGCTCGCGGCCCCTCCCTGCAAGTTCCTGAGCAACCGATTTCTCGAGGACCGTCCACTGCACGCTGGCTGGCTGGTGACAGCTCCCTAAAAAACAGCAAGCCCTCATTCTTACAGGTTCACCTACTTTCTTCAGGTTCACTGCTAGCAGTTTAGAGAATAAATAAAAGAAGAAGAAAGTTTAAAAATCCCTCATTATTCTACTTTTCAACTCATTTTAATTTTCATCTATGAATCTCTCATTTCCTTTTATGCATAGAGGCACATATTTTTCACGGGTGTCTGTATTTAACTCCTGAACAGTTTAACTCATGTGTGTCTTCAAGCTGTCACCCCCCCCAGTAAAACATTTCAGACTTGAGTCCTTTTTTTTTTTTTTTTTTTTTGGCTACTTGCGTGGCATGCAGAAATTCCCACACCAGGGATCGAACTCACATCCTGGCAGCAAGTCGAGGCACTGCAGTGACAATGCTGGAACCT
Source organism: Catagonus wagneri (assembly GCA_004024745.2). Classification (NCBI taxonomy): domain Eukaryota; kingdom Metazoa; phylum Chordata; class Mammalia; order Artiodactyla; family Tayassuidae; genus Catagonus; species Catagonus wagneri. The sequence continues at coordinate 30,468,269 of PVHT021183524.1, forward strand.
TTACCTGCTGAGTCACAGGGGAACTCCTAGACTGGAGTCCTTTCAGGAACGTGACCTCCACAGTGCTTAAATTAGCATGGTTCTCTACAAAGTAGCTGGCTAATACGTTTAAAACATATGTTCATTGAAAGAAATATTTTGGGGGTGGCAGTGAGTAAATGGTTACAAACGGATGGTCCAAAACAATCTAAGTGAAAATCTGCTGCACAGTCATGATTTCTCGAAAAGTGTGCCCCAATTACGTAACGAGCATTTTCAGTATACAAGAACACTTCACAATATTCAGGATTTTATTGTTAATCCCTTCTTAACAGATATTGATTCCTTAATGAATTTGCTTTATAAGTCTGATTTATAATGAAAAGGAAGATCACCCTAGATAGAAATGCCTCCTGAATGCAGAAGAAATTCGGGGGGTAGGGAAATTGGGTGGGAGGAAAAAAGGAAGCCTGCCACTTCATTTTCTGCTTAAATTTCCAATTCATTTCTATGGCAACAATGCTAGTTTGGACCAAGATTTGAAATCTTACTATCTCACGGAGAAGGAAATGTTCCTTAACAGGGTGACAAAAATCTAAGATCATGAATGTCCTCATTTTTTTTTCAAGTTTCTAGAAAGTTCTGTGTAACTCTGCCATTTTTGTTCAAATCCAAGACCATTCAGCGTATGGAATTGGTCAGTTTCCAACTTCAGCTGTTCTAACAGTTCACCAAAGCACCATAAGAGGGGAAAAAAGAGACTTTTCGCCAGTTGAATTTAAAGCTCCTCTAGAATGTAACAAGTTCAGTTCACCCCCCCAGAGGAGACCAACCATTACGACTCTTATTCCCACTGTACTAATGAAAAAACCCAGTGAAGTTTTAAAAATAAAATTAGACCAGAGATGATTAGATTTCTCACAAAACTTTTCACCACAAGACAACCTCCCCTGTCACATAAAATTTAGTATATGATTCGATTGACACAACCTCAATTTATCAGTTTTTCCTTCCTACGAGGACAGGCTCTTTAATGCAAAAATACATCTCAATTTAGTATTCTTTCGCTGGGGTTGCCCTGGAAACAGAAATTTACATTAATTCCTAAGTCAGCTTTTCAGATACCGCTCAAGATCGCTTTACAGGATAACACACCCCTTTTGGCCTCTGAATAAAACTTGAGGAGTTGCACATTTCTCCTGAGAGTGAAGCTTCACGGCTCTTTGGGCCTGGCTTCCACTGCCCTGTCTGGTGCTCTGTGACTGAGGTCCCCTGGACAAACCAGCAGGAGGCAAAATGCGACACCTCTCTGGAAAGGTGCTAAGAAGAGTCTGGGTGGCAGACAACAACGCTAAGCTTTCTCTTTGCACGCTCATTGCTTACTATGATTTTTTCCTGAACTTGGTCTGTGTCACCAGCATGCAAACCCCAAGCCCATCACTTTACTGCTGATTTATTTGTCTGTCTTTCTTGGGCCGCACCTGTGGCATCTGGCGATTCCCAAGCTCGGGCTGAATCGGAGTTGCAGCTGCCACAGCAGAGGGATCCGAGCAGCATCTGCGACCTACACCCCAGCTCTACCCTTAACCCACTGAGCAAGGCCAGGGATCCAGCCCACATCCTCATGGATACTAGTTAGGTTCTTAACCCACTAAGCCACAACTGGAACTCCGCAAGCCCATCACTTAAAATCTGAATACTCCCTTCCTAATCGTGTGCTTGGGGTGTGAGGTGACACTGGGGTCCAGACGGAACTAATTGGGCTGTTCTCACTTCTTCTGCATTGAGAAGGGTTGGGTTTGGGGCTTTTTTTTTCCTTTGTTTTTTCTTCTCCTTTGAATAAAGGCCTTCTGGTGTTTGTTCCTCGGGCCTTCCCCAAAGACAAAACTGTCAGCGTCCCCCTGCTCCTTCCAACTCTACGATATCAACTTCAAAACTCTATCCACGAAGTGAGCGTCGGCTAAGAACTCTGGCAAATTTATGGCAGCCGGGGCCTGCAGCGGTAGACTCAAACGCTAAGGCAAAAACGTGGATTTATGTTCTCGGGGACGGTACAAAAACAAACACGAAGCAGGGCAAAAACCCACCTCCTCTCCAGCTCTTCCTTCACGTCGTGGTTCAGTAATTAGAAAAGTTAATCCACCCCCCCCCCCCCCCCCGCAGCCTCGCTCGGCCGGGTCACCTAAACCATTCAGCGCTTCATCGCATCCAAGCCAAACTCGGTTACTGAGGCAGCTAAGTTTTTCTACCCCGAGGGATCCCCTGGTAACCGTCCACGGATGATGCTGCGGGACCACGACAGCAACAGGCTGGCGCGGGCCGCGCTGCCGGCCCTGGGGGAGGGGGTGCGTGGGGGTGCGCAGCGTCCAGTTACATTCCTGACCCACTTTCGCATCCCCTCCCTCCCCCTCCTGCGCCTCCGCCTCCCGGCCGGCCGCGAGGGCGCCCGCGCTCGGGAGAAGCACCCGCGAGCCACCTCCAGGCCGCCGCGGGCGGGGTGCGCCGGGCGCCGGGCTCTGCGGGGGACCGGGAGGCAGGGGGAGGGGACGGAGGAGGCGGGAGCCCGCCCCGCCCCCACCCCGGCTTCCCCTGCGCGGCCCCTCCCCCGTCACATGGGCTCGCCAGCACCTGTTGGCGACCTCAGCCCCAAGCCGAGCCCCTCCCGCCTCTCGGGCGAAATCCCCCGCGGGAGGGGTTGGGCGCCCTGCCCGCTGGTCGCCCTGCACGCCCCGCTTCGCCCAGGCAGGGCGCGGCGGCCGGTGGGCGACCCCTGGCCAGCTGCTCGGCTTTGCAAAGTGCAGAAGCGCCGCGGCCGCGAGGCGACCGGGGGTTGGGGATCCCGCACCCCCTCCAGCCCGCTTCCCCCCCCATTCCCCGGGCGGAGCCGGGAGGTGGGGTGCGCCCGCCCCCAGCCCGACTCCGCTGGAAACCTGGGCTCCTCGCGGGCGCCGGGAGGGGTGCTGCCGAGTCCGGGCCGGGGCGGCGGGGGCGAGGGCAGGTAGCGGGCGGCGACGGGCGGGGTGTGTGTTCCGAGCCGCCGAGTCCAGGAAGGGGGCGGGAAGCTGCCGTCTCAGCTGCAACTTCTGAGCGAGCAAAGCAACTCAGCAACTTTGCCTGCGCCGCGCCCCTCCCCCGCGCCGCCGGCCGGGCCGGGGGCTGCGCTGCGCCTGCGGCCCCGGCGCCGGGCCCGGCGGGGAGCGGCCCCGGGTGCGGGCGAGCGGGCAGCCCCGAGGGGAGGGCTTGGGGGGGGCCCTCCACGCGCCCCGCGACTGGGGCGCGCCGCCCGGGACCCGCGCCGGGCACGCCCCCCGCCGCCCCCACCGGGCCGGCCGCGCCCGCCGCCCGGCTCTGCGCGGGGAAGGGGGCGGAGGATGGCGGCGGAGCCATGGAAACTGCCGGATGGATAAATAAGGAGAGGGCCGCGCGGGCCATCCCGGGCTGCATCCGCAGCGGATGCGGCGTCCCGGGAGCGCGGCCGAGCCCGCGCAAGTGTCCCTCCTGCCCCGAGGGAGGCCGGCGGTGGAGACCGGCCCCGGGAGGGGAGGGGAGGGGAGGGGGCTGCGAGGTGGGGGACAGAGGCGAGGGTGAAGGTGACCCGGGCCTCCCGGGGTCAGTGGCTGTTTGTTCCGGTCCCGAGGACTGGCTCAAGGCCCTGGAGGGTCCTGCCAGCCCGAAGGCCAGGGGAAAGCCCCAGGTTTGCGTCCGGAGAGACAGTCAGGTGGGCTGAACTTGCGCGTGTGGGGAAGATAGGGCCCCTGGGCCGGCCTGGGGTGGGCCACGCGGTCCCCAAAGTCCCGCGGGCAGGCTTGGCCGGGCCCTTACAGTTAGGCACCGGGAGCCTGCAGAGCCCGGCCTTCGGCCGCACCCATTCTCTGGAAGCTGCTCTCGGAACCCTCCAACACTCACAGACTTCATCTGACTCACTGTAGAGCTACTGATGCCTTGCGCCCAAGCCTCTTGCTTGGAAAGTGCTAGCGATTTTAATGGTGGTGCTATGAAATTGAGTCACCTCTGGGTGTGGGGCTCTTGAGAGGCAAAGGGGTTGCTTCGAGTGAAAGTATACTACCGGCGCGGAGAAGCCTGTCAACAGGCAGAATGATTTAATTATATGCCATCCTCATTTAAAGAGATTTCAGTGCTTATTGAGGACAGCTGGACAGTTAGGCGATGATGGATGTGGACCTGGAAATTACTTGTTTAAAAAGTTAACTTTCGGAGTTCCCATCGTGGCGCAGCGGAAACGAATCCGATTAGGAACCATGAGGTTGTGGATTCGATCCCTGGCCTCGCTCAGTGGGTTAAGGATCCGGCGTTGCCGTGAGCTGTGGTGTAGGTTGCAGACACGGCTCGGATCCCCCGTTGCTGTGGCTGTGACGTAGGACAGCAGCTGCAGCTCCGATTAGACCCCTAGCCTGGGAACCTCCACATGCTGCTGGTGTGGCCCTAAAAAAAACCCAAAAGTTAACTTTTTGGTGTTTTGCACCCCCAAATGAGTGACCAGTACAGGGGTCCCTTGTTACCAGGGAGAATGGTTCCAGGAACCCCAGCCAGATACCAAAATCCAGGGATGCCGGAGACTCATTAAGTGGTGTGGTGTTTGCATACAGCCTGTGCACATCTCCCCTGTACTTTAAATCAGGTCTAGGTTACTTATAATACCTAGTGTAACATACATAGTTGTAAACACATTTTTATAGATAGTTGCTGGTCTTTAGCAAATGCAAGTTTTAAAACTTTATAGAATCTTTTTCAAAATTTTTTTGCCTTTTTTTGTCATTTTAGGGCCGCACTCGCAGCATGTGGAGGTTCCCAGGCTGGGGGTCTAATCAGAGCTGTAGCCGCTGGCATACGCTGCAGCCACAGCAACTCAGGATCTGAGCCGTGTCTGCGACCTACACCACAGCTCACAGCAATGCCAGATCCTTAACCCACTGAGCAAGGCCAGGGATTGAACCCGCAACCTCATGGTTCCTAGTCGGATTCGTTAACCACTGTGCCACGACGGGAATTCCTCTGTTTCAAATATTTTTTTATTCGAGCTTGGTTGAATCTGCAGGTTACAGGAAAGAACAACCATGTATTTCTTTCTCTCTTTTTTTTTCGCTTTTTAGGGCCACACCTGCGGGATATGGAAGTTCCCAGGCTAGGGATCAAATCTGAGATGTTGCTGCCAGGCCTACACCACAGCCACAGCAGTGCCAGATCGGAGCTGAGTCTGCCACCTACACCGCAGCTCTCCAAAACGCTTGACTTGACCCACTGAGCCAGGCCAGGGATCGAACCTGCATCCTCAAGGATGCTAGTCAGATTCATTTCCCCTGAGCCACAACGGGAACTCCCTATATTTCTTTTTTTAACTTCAAAATTTTTAGTTCTTTAGGAGTTTCCATTGTGGCGCAGCGGAAATGAATCTGACTAGTATACACAAGGATGCAGGTTCGATCCCTGGCCCCACTCGGTGGGTTGGTGATCCAGCGTCGCTGTGAGCCGTGGAGGCCAGCAGCTGTAGCTCCAATTCGACTCCTGGCCTGGCAACCTCCATATGCCTTGGGTGCGGCCCTAAGAAGCAAAAAGAAAAATTTTAGTTCCTTAACTTCCTAATAGGGAAAAAAACATAATCTTTTCCTGTCTTCCCCTGAAATAATTGTAAAATCTCTAGCACATAGTTTCCCAGAGTGTTTCAGAGAACACCGGATCCTCAGGATGTCCGTAGGTGGTTGAAAAAAAAGTTGTGTGGTCATGTACCACATTTCATTGATTCCCAGATGCACGTATTTTTGCGTCTCTAATGTCTTACTTGCTGGCATCATGGATCCCTAGTTTAACTGGCAGTGTTTCTCTTAGGGGACGTGAAATAAGGAAGTTTGAGAAGTGCTGAGTTAAGTTTATTTTGTTACGTACCGCTGAGAAATGGAACAAATAGCTTTTTAGCAAGGACTTCCAGAGTGTTCTGTGTGCTAAGGTGTTTGTGAATTACCGAGAATAGGTCGTGCAGACTTCCCTAAAGGCCTATGTCCGGTCCGGCTCTGAGCATTGTGGCCGAGTTACCACCGTTCCTTTCAGAAACTGCCGCTCTAAGGGTTGTCCCAGGTTTGAACACAGTGGAGGAAAATATTCCCATTTCAAAACTGTGCCTGAGTAGAATCAGGAATCTTCAAATGACAAGCTAAATCTAGTGTCGCGACAAAAAAGAAAAAGCCCATTTGAGGAAATAAATCTTCGTAGGCAGAACTGTTTGCATTCAGCTGTAGTAGAAACTGAATCAGGATCATCGGGGAACTAATTCAGTGAACATTTAGTTCATCAGAAAATCCACGGATAGACAGTTGCTGTTACACGACTTCCTGCGTTCTTTGGATTTGCAGAAGTTAACAAAAATGCCTTAAGCTAGACGCCTAAGCTACCAACTATTCTGAACCCCCAAATCATTATGGAAAAAAATTAAAAATAGTCGTGAGTACACAGAAGTATACTTTTAATTTTTTTATAAAAGAAGAAAAGGGGGTTCCCATCGTGGCTCAGCGGAAACGAATCCGATTAGGAACCATGAGGTTGCGGGTTCGATCACTGGCCTCGCTCAGTGGGTTAAAGATCCATCGTTGCCGTGAGCTGTGGTGTAGGTCACAGACGCGGCTCAGATCCCGCGTTGCTGTGGCTGTGGTGTAGGCTGGCAGCTATATCTCCGATTAGATCCCTAGCCTGAGAACCTCCACATGCCACAGGTGTGGCCCTAAAACAACAAAAGACAAAAAAAAAAGGAAGAAGAAGAAAAGGAGTTCCTGTTGTGGCTCAGTGGGTTAGGAACCTGACAAGCATCCATGAGGACACAGGTTCAATCCCTGGCCTCCCTCAGTGGGTTAAGGATCTGGCGTAAGCCGGCACCTGCAGCCACGATTCGACTTCTATATGCTGCAGGTTCTGCCTTAAAAAGAAAAAAAAAGAGGCATATAAAAATTTCTAAAGAAATAAAATTTAGCATAGGAAAGAAAAAAATGCCTGTCATTCAATCCCTTAACAAAGTTTAAAGGTCAGGTCAGATTTTCCCAAGTGAATATTCTACTTGGAATGTTTGAGATACAAATAATAACATTTAATATCTTTCAGTAAGTAACATAAAAGGTGTGTTTTCACACCTCAGCCCATTTCACCACACAGTGGCCCTGCACTGCAGAGGGAGCCTTCGCTCACTGTCACAAGCCACTGGGTTATCACTCAGCATGTCAAGTACCTGTCGTGTTCCAGATGCTAGGCTTTGATGCTGGAAAGATGAATATGAGAAAGTCTCACTCGGTGGAAGCTGACATCCGGTAGGAAAGATGGAAACGTAAACCAAGTAGTTGTGATACAGTCTGGCATTGAGGCTGGGAAAGGTTAATGACTCAAGGAAACCAGAGTCAGGGTCCGCATGGTCTTAGGGCTTGCCCTTCTCTCTCCCGCGACGGCGGTGCTCGAATCCTCCGCCTCACGGAGACAGAGTATTTGAAACGAATGAAACATGAAATCAGACGTCTTGAGGAGTTCCCGTTGTGGCTCAGCGGTTAACGGACCCGACTAGGATCCATGAGGACGCAATTTCAATCCCCGGCCTCGCTCAGTGGGTTAAGGATCTGGCATTGCCTTTAGCTGTGGTGTAGGTCACCGCCTCAGCTGCATCTGGCGTTGCCATGGCTGTGGTGTAGGCCCAGCAGCTGCAGCTCCAATTCGACCCCTAGCCTGGGAACCTCCATAGGCTGTGGGTGCGGCCCTAAAAAAGGGCAAAAAAAACAAAAGGTTAGAATCGAGATTACCCAGCTCTTTGCACTATGTATGAGATGCAGTCCTACAGGGAGAGGTCGGAGGTGTGCTCTGTGGTCCAACAGCGTGTGGACCCATCTCAATAAAGGCCTGGGGCAACTGTTGAATCGGTGATAAAATGTCCCATGACTAAGCACTTATTTAAAGAAATATTTCTAAGAGGAACTGTAAGGGGATTTCAGCTCTGCGAGTTCCTTAAAAAGAGCCACTATCCTCAAAAGTTGAAGATCGTATTTGATAAAGAGTGAATATGGGACATTTGGGGAAATTTGAACACTGCCTACGTATTAGAGAATATTCAGGAATTCTTGTTAAAGGCTTAACCCTGAGTGGATTTCAAAAAAGAAGTTCTTGTCTCTTAGGCATGTGTTGTGAAATATTTGCTCTGAAATGACATGATGTCTGGGATTAAAATCGAGTTAAAAAAAAATCCAGTTTTTTGGGGGGTAGGGGAGGAGAGGAATTGACTCCAAATCCATAGGGCGAAATGAAGAGGCAGGTATGTGAAAGTTTATATAACTATTGTCTCCACTTTTGTGTATCTTCATTTTTTTTTTAAGGGCAGCACTTGTGGAATATGGAGGTTCCCAGGCTAGGGGTAGAATCAGAGCTGCAGCTCTTGGTTTACTCCACAGCCACAGCAACGCGGGATCCGAGCTTCATCCTGCGACCTACACCACAGCTCAGGTCAGCTCTGAATCCCTATCCCACTGAGCGAGGCCAGAGATTCGTTTCCACTGCACCACAACGGGAACCCCTGCATCTTCAATTTTTTCCAGAATAGAAAGTCTTTTTTGGTCTCCATAAAAGAAAAAAATCCACCCACTCAGGCTCCACCCCCATGGGGTGGGCAGAATCTTTTCATAATGTTGACATACCTTCTTATTGTAAGTTTCACAAAGTTATTTTTCCTAACAATTCAGTCAAGGTCAGGGAGAAGCAAAAATCAGTAGTCTTAAATCGCTCCATTTGCATAGGCTAGCACCTTATCCTTTACAAACCATTTACATCAATACAGACCTTTCCTGCCTCTCCTGATTAGTTTAGGACTGACGTCGAAAGGACAAGGATCTCAGCGGAATCCTCCACAGGACAATGCCTCACGCCCTGTCCGAAAGTTAAATTTTCTTAGCACGTTTAAGTGGAAATAAAAATCTGCAGGATTTTCAGGAATACGGAAGCCAGCCACACACTGTGCTGCTTCTGCCTCGCAAGAAGATTTTGTTCTTTTCCTTTCTGGTTTGCAGAAGAGGGCGTGCTCTGATTTATTTCATCCAGTTAACCATTCTTCCTGCGGACTACTCAGTCAGTCCCAAAGCCGTGGAATCTGGAGTATTATTAAGAGTCTCTCTATAGCTAAGTAGAGTTGGTGTGCTACCGTTTTTATTATAAGATTTATAGAGCTGGTTTATAATACTGTATTCTTAATTGTATGGGTAATATATTTAAAACACATGTGGTGGCTGCATTTCTGGTTCTCTTTTGAGTGACTTTGGGTTTTTCCCTCTTTCTCTTCAATAAGCTATACCTGTATCTTGAAACGATCGAAATACCAGGAAGACAACACAGTTATTAGGTTAATTACTAGGTTAATTAAAAGGGGTGGACATCACACCATTCAACAAGTATTTAATAGGCAATACTTCTTGTTTTGGAGAGAGCTGAAAAGCTCTCCCGTAGGTGGGGTGTCCAAGCATTCTCATTAGTTAGAAATGAAACAAATTTAAAGATGAGATTCACTTCATGTGCTCAGAAGTTTAGGGGAAAGCAGTTTCATGCCATCTTGCTTGACTTACAGAAAACACGTCCTGCTTTCTGCTCTCGGTGGCTCCCAGTTGGTGGCTGGATATGCCTTCGGGGACCAGTTATGGCAAAGGATGCTTACCGTGTCTGACTGAACGTGCTGTAGACTGAATAATAAAACGACTGGCAGGAGTTCCCTTCGTGGCTCAGAGGTTAATGAACCTGACTAGTATCCATAAGGACGCGGGTTCCACCCCTGACCTCGCTCAGTGGCTTGGGGATCCGGCGTTGCTGTGAGCTGTGGTGTAGGTCGCAGACATAGCTCCGATCCTGCGTTGCTGTGGTTGTGGTGTAGGCCCGTGATTGTAGCTTGGATTCGACCCCTAGCCTGGGAATTTCCATATGCCGCAGGCGCGGCCCTAACAAATAAATAAATAAAACAACTGGCATAGAAAAGTACTCTGTCCAAAGGTGCGTATTTGTCACTAGCTAATAAACTGCAAATTCATTTAAAAGCTTGTCTAAATTTATACTGTCACTTGGTTCTTACATATCTATTAAATCAATGAGTACTAAAAGTACAACGTTTTTTCCTTTTTACGGCCACACCTGCGGCATATGGAAGCTCCCGGGCTAGGGGCTAGGGCTTAGGGTCAGATCGGAGTCACAGGTGCAGCAATGCCAGATTCAAGCTGCGTCTGCGACCTACACCACAGTTTGCACCAATGCTGTATCCTTTACCCAGTTTTAGGGCGGGTGCGACCCTAAAAAGCCAAAAAAAAAAAAAGGTGTCTTGAAGGCTCTTCATAAGGGTAAGTTTTTATTCGATGCATTTCTCTACTTGCCCTTCATCACTTTCCCTTCAGCAGGATGCCTTCCCTCCCTCCTTCCTCCCTTCCTTTCTTTCTTTTTAGGGCTGCGCCTGCGGCATATGGAAGCTCCCAGCCTAGGGGTCAAATCAGAGCTACAGCTGCCGTCCTACAGCATAGCCACGGCCATGCCAGATCCGAGCTGCATCTGCGACCTACACCACAGCTCGCGGCAATGCCAGATCCTTTAATCCACTGAGCGAGGCCAGGGATCGAACCCACGTCTTCATGGATAGTAGTCGGGTTCTTAACACACTGAGCCACAAGGGGAACTCTCTTCGTCCCTCCCTCCTTTTCTTTTTTTTTTCTTGTTTTGTCTTTTTGCCTTATCTGGGACCACACTCGCAGCATATGGAGGTTCCCAGGCTAGGGATCTAACAGGAGCTATAGCTGCCGGCCTTTGCCACAACCACAGCAACACGGGATCCGAGCCGCGTCTGCAAACTACACCACAGCTCATGGTAACGCCGGATCCTTAACCCACTGAGCAAGGCCAGGGATCGAACCCGCAACCTCATGGTTCTTAGTCGGATTCGTTAACCCCTGAGCCACGAAGGGAACTCCCCTCCTTTTCTTTCTTCTCTCCTTCCTTCCATCTTCTTCTTTCCCCTCCCTAGCTCTTGCTTGCTTGCTTGCTTCCTTTCTCTTAAGGACTCTAGTCTTGGATTATTACAGCAAGCAAGCAAGCAGATGGCATTGTCACTGAGTAGCACCCCGGTTGAAGGGGGACACACGGAGCTCCCTAGTTATAATTGGAGGTGGGATTAGTTGGAAGGGTCTTGTTTATTAACAAATCCTCTTCATTTCGCTTATTCTCCAATAATTGTTTGCCACTCCTAAGCCCTGCCCTGCACCTGGCCTGTTATGGTCATCTTTATGACGGTCCTGCCAGGAGAAAACTATTCTTCCTCTCTGCAGATGGGGAATTTGACACTGGAAGAGGTTAAGTAATTTATCTCAGTGACAGAGTTAAGATTTGAAACTAGGTCTATGACTCCAAACCCTTAACCAGCACAGATCACTCACTTTTTTCTCAGAGGGGAGTTTAAGCTTGTGGGGCCTCTTGACTAGCCCGTGGTCTAATGCCTTAAGCACCTGCCTGTTCTTATCTTTAGAAAGGCAAGAATTGCTGTAAACTAAACCAAAATAACGACAGCTGTTTCCTCTGGCCATCCATCATTAGTCACTTCTTCCTTTATCACTTCCCAGCGAACGGTGGGTAGTAAGTGGCTTAACTCTTACCAACATCCTTTGCACATTCTGTGTACAGATGGCACTGGGCTGGTGATGATTTAACCTAGTTATTCCGGCCTTTCTAACTTTTCGCTTCTAGAAACGGTCATTAGAAAGGGGGGAGGAAGAAAGGGGGGGATTGTGAAAGACTTATTTAGGTCTTGCTGCCCTAAAGGGGAGGGAACCCCCCCGCCCCGGTTTCCTGCAGAAAGGGAGGTTATGGACTATTTGCCTGAGCAGACGTTAATTAAGAGGATTTGCGTACAAAAGCTATGGGGTCGGTCATGACACGTGGACGCGGAAGGGTCCCGCTTTTCGGCACACGTGATGGCTAAAACGTGGGGCCCCTTCTTGGTGGTGCTTCCTGGGTCCCTGCCTGTGGAACTCATTCTCTCGCTTTCTAAAGCCTTCTTAGGACCCCAGGTCGCCTTCCCATTGGCTGAGAGCCTTATCTGGTCGCTTGCTCAGTGTCCTTCTCCTTTGGAGACGGATGGAGATGAAGCCTTTCTTACCGCCCCTGCTTTAAATCCGGCAGGGTCGTCTGCCAGAAATAGACCCTTTTCCTCTCTCACGCCGCCCAGACGGAGGCGGGAGCACAGGCTGGCATCTTACAGTGAACCCGCGCCTTACCTACGTGTCATCCCTCCCTTGGTGCAGAAATAAGAGGAAGCCACTTACGTCTGGGAGTTGGGAGGAAGAGGCGTGTCAGAAACAGCCAGAAACGGCGGTTTGGGGTCTGAGGAAGCCGCCAGGCCTGAGCGCTAAGTGGCAGGCGAGCCCCCTCGCTGGCCCTGGGGCTGGGGGTGGAGCGGGGTGAGGGGACTGCACAATGGGAAGTCCAGGACCCTGCGTCTTGGAGCAGCTCACATCCCTTGGGCGAGGCTGCATGCTTTCTGGAAAAAGCTGAAAATAGAGCGTGAGGTTCGGCCCTGAGAACTGGCCGCCCGCCAGTGGCAAAGAGGGCAGCCAGGATCTGCCGTGCTGGAGACCCAGAGTGCAAGCTGGGTTTTTGCATGCCCGGGGCCTGACACGCCTGCCTGCCTGGGATTTCAGCTCTCCTCCCTGCCTTGTGGAGAGAGCTTCATTTTTTGGGGGGTGGGGTCTTTTTTTTTTTTTTTTTTTTTTGCCTTTTCTAGGGCAGCACCCATGGCATATGGAGGTTCCCAGGCTAGGGGTCTAACAGGAGCTGTAGCTGCTGGCCTGCACCACAGCCACAGTAACGCGGGATCCGAGCCGCGTCTGCAACCTACACCACAGCTCATGGCAACGCTGGATCCTTAACCCACTGAGCAAGGCCAGGGATCGAACCCACAACCTCATGGTTCCTCGTCGGATTCATTAACCACTGCGCCATGACGGGAACTCCCGAAAGCTCTATTTTTCAGTACCATCGGTCCTCTTGCCCAGATAACAAAGAGATCCAAGTCCGTGGGTTTTTCTCCCCACTCATGGGCTGATTTGGTTTTACAGCTGCTGTTGACACTGGGCCTGTCCATTTCACGTTGAAGAAAAAAGCAGGATTTCAAGCCGCAAATTCAGATGCTGGCAGACAGTTTGCTCTGACGGTTGCTTTTGACCAGAAGAGGCAGATTCAGCCCTTTTCAGCCGTAGGCTGATTTGCCAGCCCTACCCACCTCGCAGGTAGCGGACTCAGATGGGTCTCAAAACAGAGCGGGCACCACGTGGCTGATAAGATCCCAGTGGGGTCTATGACATGACTTCTAGAATCATCACTGCTGCTCTGCTCCAGAATCCAGCTCCAGCGCCTTAAAAGGTGGGCTTAGTGCACGTGTGCTTTCCTTTCCTTTCCTTCAAGTTGATTAAACTTCCACTCAGCTTCGGAAGCTGATAATAAGCAGTTGACAGCCTTTTTTTTTTTTTTTTTTGCTCTAGAGGGACAGATCGCAGTACAAACTTTTTGGTGGTCGTTGAGGACGCGGCTCTTGGCCGACGCACGTGCCAGCGTTTTCCAAAGCAGGCGGCACAGAGGAGGCCCTTGGCACTCTCTGGGGGCACCACGCCTGGGCCCCGGGGACAAAGAGCGTGGCTAATTTGTGCTGCTTCAGAACAGCAGGGGGTCGGGGCATCTCGGTAAACCGATCTTGCAGACCGAGTCAGGACGGGGGCAGGGCAAGCCGCATCTCAGAACTCCACTATCTGCTGACCCCGGGGCCTGAAGTCAAGGGTCTGGCCCCTCCCTGCCAAGATCCCAGTCCCACACACGTCCTGCTGGAGAGCTGCCTCTTTTCCAGAATGTACTCTGATACTTGCGGAGAAAACCAGGCGGTGGGGAGCCGAAGCCCCGGCTTCCTGGTCCGGCGGCTGGGTCCCGATGCCGTCTTTGAGTGTCTCCTTCGCGTCTGTGCCTCAGTTTCTCCGTGAAGCGAGGGGTGGAAATGGAATTCGCCTGGAGGCATTGGGAAGCCCTAATGAGTGTTTATGGTTCTTGGAGATGACTGGGATTAAGAGGCCCTTGTAGCGTAAAGCATCATTACTCGGAAGATTATATCTTTATTGTCAACTCTAGGCAGACGCTGAAGAAGCAGCGTTCGGTCTTGGGGGGGTCCTTCTGACCCCCGCACCTGTCTACCCCGTGACATCTCTACCCCTGCTTCTCTTCTTTCCCACAGCTGACCTCAAGTTTGGTCACTTACAGGAAGCAGTGTTTCTGTTTTGCCGCTGTCGTCTTTTGGTTTTCTTTTCATTTTTTGGCCACCCTGAGGCATATGGAGTCCCTTGGACCTGGGATCAGATCCCAGGCCACAGCGGTGACCTCTGCTGCAGCTGTGGCGATGCTGGATCCTTTTACCCACTGTGCTGGGCCAGGGATCAAACCTGTGTCCTGGCGCTGCAGCGATGCCGCCAATCCCATGGTGCCGGAGCAGGAACACCCGCCAGGAGGTATGGTTTCTAAAGGGAAGGAGACATACGGAGTCTCCGTAAGTCATGAGTCACGGCTCAGCAGAAACAACCCCCAACAAGTATCCATGAGGATGCGGGTTCCATCCCTGGTCTCACTCAGTGGGTTGAGGATCCAGCATTGCTGTGAGCTGTGATGTGGGTCAAAGACGCAGCTGGGATCCTGTGTTGCTGTGGCTGTGGTGTAGGCCAGCGGTTACAGCTCCAATTTGACCCCTAGCCTGGGAACTTCTAGATGCCGCATGTGTGGCCCTAAAAAGCGAAAAAAGAAAAACATAAGTAAAAGGAAGGAGACTTGAATGTCTCTTAGCTCAGTCTAGAATCTTGTAGCCCAGGAGTGTAGATGAGCGAAGGTTTCAAGGAAAGGGCTGGACGCTGCTGCCTGCAGCCCATTCAGGCCCAGCCCTCCAAGCTCTTGCAAGGGGTTTTGGCTGCGTCTTTGTACTTGATTTTCTTTTCCCCTTTCAAAGCGTTGACTTCATTGTTTGGCCAGGGGCGAATATATCACTTCCTCTTTGGGGGTCTGTTTTGTCTCCCGCTGGGTCTGAAATGTCCTGTAATTTGTTGGGTTTGGCTGGATGCTGTTGGGGAGGGGGTGTTGGTTTGTTGGTGGGTGTTCCCAAATCGACAGTGGTCCCCAGAACACTCGCCTGCTTCTTCCTCCTGATGGAATAGAGATTTGCAGCCCTCAGCTTTTACCGAGAGACGTGAACTTGCCCGTTGCTGCTCTCTTGCTTCTGTTGCCTATAAAGGGAATTCCCCCGCAAGCGCAACAGCCCAACCAAACTCCACTCCGCTGTTATCTTTTCTTCCTGCCCTGTGGTCGGGCGGGCCCGGCGCTTGGCTCATTTTCTGCACTTCGACTAAGTGTGGCTCTCCCTGCTTCTTGCCTCTTCAGTTATACTGGCCTTTCCCTGGTGTGTCACAGGTGACTTTTCCCTGCCAGGAAGCAGCGTTTCTCTGCTCTACGTGTTGGTGGATACACGTGGAATTTATCAACTCATTCCGTGAGCTGTATTTACTCACCACCACGTGCCAGCCGCCCTAGATGCTGGGCTGGGCGTGTGGTAGGAATTGAGCCGAGTTCTGCCAAGAGCAGGGTTGGGGGCGGGTAGGTGGTGATGGGGAGGGCTGAGAAGGACACACAGCCTCCTAAGGGACAGTGAAAAAGGGGAAAGATTTCCGATGGACCCTGGGATTTAGTGCTAGTAATATGCAGCGCATTGATAGCGTGACATCATTATTTATGATAACAAAACTATCTCCCTGAGCGCCTCCTCCGTGCCAAGCCCTGCGCTTAAATAATCTCATTTACTCCTCAGTCAGCTTTGTGCTGAGCGATATCTTCATCCCCTTTTTCCGTTTTCTTTCTTTCTTGTTTTTTTTTTTTTTTTGATTTTATGGCCACGTCCAAGATGGAAGGTCGTGGGCCAGGAACTGAATCCGAGCCACAGCAATGGCAGTGCCACATCCCTTTTTTTTTTTTTTTGGTCTTTTTGCCTTTTCTGGGGCCGGACCCGCGGCATGTGGAGGTTCCCAAGCTAGGGGTCTAACAGGAGCTGCAGCTGCCGGCCTATGCCACAGCCACAGCAAAGCGGGATCCGAGCCACGTCTGCAACATACACCACAGCTCACGGCAACGCCGGATCCTTAACCCACTGAGCGAGGCCAGAGATCGAATCTGCATCCTCATGGACGTTAGTCAGGTTCTTAGCCCACTGAGCCACGACGGGAACCCCTTAAATATATATTTTTATGAGCATATAGTGGATTTACAGTGCTGTGCCAATTTCTGCTGTGTAGCAAAATGATTCAGTCATACACGTATATACATTTATCTTTCAATATAATTTCCCATCATGATGACACTGCGTTGGTGGGACCATTTCCTTTAGATCAGCTGATCGGAGACTCTTGTCCTGCACATGTACAAGTTAGGGAGGGAGAGGGAGAAAGAGATGGATTCTCTTAGATTTTGCCCGACCCTGACAAAAATGTAGGCTTGGACAGAGACTGTGTGTTTGTTGCCTGAGTCATGGACAGTGAAAGGTGAAAGAATGGGGCATGTTTCCCTTAACTGTTAGGATAAGAAAAGAAAGAGGAAGGGGATTTTCTCTGATGGTTATCAGCATCTGAAGAAGTCAAGAAATGAGTCAACAATTCCTAATTTTTTTGGCTTTTGTCTAGGGCCTCACCTGAGGCACATGGACGGTCCCCGACTAGGGGCTGAAACAGAGCTGCAGCTGCCGACCTACGCCACAGCCACAGCAACGCAGGATCCAAGCCTTGTCTGCAGTCTACACCACAGCTCATGGCAACATCGGAGCCTTGAGCCACTGAGAGAGGCCAGGGATCGAACCCGCAACCCCATGGATATTAGTTGGATTCGTTACCACTGAGCCACAGGAGGAACTCCCAACAATTCCTAATTTTCTGGAAGTCTCTTTGTCCTGTTGCTTTCTGTTTTATTAATGACTTCACCTCCTTTATGTCCAGTATATATATGTTTCGGCTGCTGTGTGCACTGACCTGATGTGGGATCTCAGGTCCCAGTAGGAGGATCAAACCCAGGCCTCAGCAGTAAAATGCTGAATCCTAACCCCTAGACCACCAGGGAACTCCCTCCAATATATTTTTTAGATTCAAGCCAATTGAGAATAATTTTAAGGGGGCATTGCTGTGAGCTGCAGTGTAGGTCAAGGATGAGGTTCAGATCCTGTGTTGCTGTGGCTGTGGCATAGGCCGGCAGCTGCAGCTCCGATTCAACCCCTGGCCTGGGAACTTCCATATGCCATAGGTGTGATTCTAAAAGAGAAAAAAGAATATTTTTCAGGGCGTTCCTGCTGTGGCCCATTGGGTTAAGAATATGACAGCAGCAGCTCACATAGAAGCTGTGGCTCGGATTCAGTTCCTGGCCCAGGAACTTCCATACGCCATGCGTGTGGCCATAAAATGAAAAAAACAAAAAGAATAACTTTAGGGTGTTCCCTGGTGGCCCAGGGGTTGGAATTCAGTGCTTTCACTGCTATGGCTCTGGGTTTGAGCCCTGGTCTGGGACCTGAGACCTCACATCAGGTCACTGCATGCTGTGATCAAAAAAAAAAAATGGGAATAATTTTTAATTTTATTCAAAGATAGAACTACATTATACGTCCCTGGGATGATGATGGAAATAACGGGATTTTTCAGATGAGGTGCAGACCCCAGGGCACTTTCGTGGCCCGCGGTTGTCGCCCGTGTGGCTGAGGTCGGCCCCACACAGACGCACCTGTGCATGCCCCTCCTGGTACCCTTTCTTGTGGGTCATGATTTTACAAAGTATTGGTGTTTTTTTTCTCTTTTAATTCTTCCAAAGGGAATTTTTTCCTTACAAAATCAAGTGGCAGAGTTCCCATTGTGGCTCAGCAGAAACGAACCCAATTAGTGTCCATGAGGATGCTGGTTCTATCCCCGGCCTCACTCTGTGGGTTAAGGATCTGGCGTTGCCGTGAGCTTCACTGTAGGTTGCGGACTCGGTTTGGATCCTGAGTTACTGTAGCTGTGGTGTAGGCTGACAGCTACAGCTCCGATTCGACCCCTAGCCTGGGAACTTCCATATGCCTTGGGCGTGGCCCTAAAAGGCAAAAAAGAAAGAGAGAAAGAAAGGATGGAAGGAAGGAAGGAACAAAATCAAGTAGCTACTTTATTTTGCAGGAATGAAGTCCAGCTTCCTACAGGACCCCATAGTTTCAACATGTAGCTTAAATTTCCTTTGATTCTCTCATCCCCATGCCATGCAAGATAACTTAAGGCAGAAACTTCAGACACAGTCCCTGACAGCAAACGGATTATGTGTGGCATAGACGGAATGAGGGCAGGAACTCAGATGGCTTTATTTTACCCCAGTTCCAACTTTATTTTAACCAAGGAGATTTAGGGATGGTGGCGGGCGGGTGGGGGCAGTGATTTGTTTTTCTGCTTTGAAAGTGCTGAAATGTTCTTTTCTCCCTCCTTCCCCTTTATCACTTGGCAGGGACTTTTCTTTTGCAACGTGCACAGCCTGGCTTCTCCCAGCGCCTCTGCTGTGTGCTGCGCCCTCCCTTGGGGCTTGTAAGGGCGGCGGAGGTGGAGTTCCCGCTGTGGCGCTTTGGCCCATGGGGTCGGCGGTGCCTTGGTGCCTGGTCCGGGAACTCCACATGCCACGGGGTGGGGGGTTGGGGGAAGGCAGTAAGATGAGAGTGGCTGTTCTGGAAAACCCTAGTGCACTTGTTTGGAGTTTTTACATTGAGAGTTTCGTAGAATAACGTTAATAGCGTTCTCCTAGTTTTTGTTTTCCTTTCCTTTTGTAAACTCTGGGTCTAGGGTCCAGAAGTCCAGTGGACCCGACTTCATCACATCATCGCATCATCACAACACATCACAGAGGAGTGGACAGCAGCACCCAGCGCCCACAGTCGGGGCGGCTCCGCGCGCCCCCTCCGCCGCGCATGCGTGGTGGCTGCGAGGCTTTTCCGCAGACCCTGGCCTGGAAGCCCCAGACCCGCCTCTCCTTGCTGGAGGGGGCCCTCAAGGTGCCTTTTCGTGCCTCGATTTTCCTCTCTGAACTTGATCTTCCTCTCTCACGACCTCCTCCGACCTGCGCCTCTTCATTTCTCAGATGCCGGCCCGAGGGGGAGGGGGAGGAGGACAGAGACCCGGGAGGGAGCCGCGGAAACCGCTCCGAAAACGCGAGCCCCGAGGGCTTCCGATTCAGGGTCAAGGTTTGGCTTCTTGTGCTTCACAGCCGGGCGATACCAGACACGAGAGGGCCGCTTGCTGTGTGCGGGTGGGGTCGGGGTAGGGGTGGGGATGGTTTTCCAGTGTTCACATGTGCCAAAATATTAATATTAATATGTGCCAGAATGTGGACTGCCTCAGAAGCAAGGTGTGTAGACTCACCAGTGTTGTTCAAGGCAAGTCAGACCATGTCACCTTTCAGGTGCCTCCTTTCCAGAAATACCTGCCGAACCTGTAGTTCCCGGGTACCAGAGAATCAGGAAGAAAACCACACAAAGTGGAACTGGGACACTCAGGACAGAGAGGACGTGGTGATGCCCTGGCACAGGGTCACAGGGTCAAGCACATTTTACCCAAGAACGGGCCATTGTTATAAAAGCCAAGAAACGACATATACTGCATATCATACTGTTTTGTTACTTTTCAGTGATTTCTTCTTTGTAAGCTTGATGTTTGTGTGTTTTCCCCCAGACAAACTCCTCTTTTGCAGGTTGTGTTCATTCACCAGGTATGGACGAAATGCTTTATAAGAACATCTCCTGGGGAGTTTCCGTTGTGGCTCAGGGAGTTAAGAACCCGACTAGGATCCATGAAGGTTCGGGTTCCATCCCTTAGCCAGTGAGTTAAGCATCTGGCGTTGCGGTGAGCTGTGGAGTAGGCCTCAGACTTGGCTCTTATCCCGAGTCGAGTTGCTGTGACTGTGGTGTAGGCCGGCAGCTGTGGCTCCATCGGGACCCCTAGCCTGGGAACTTCCATGTGCCAGTAAAAAGAAAAAAAAAAAGAGAGAACGTCTCCTTAGTGGCGGGATTGAAAGATCATGGGCCTTAGAACCATGAAAATCGGAGTTAGAATGATCAACATATTTCTTGATATCTGGGAAACTTAGTTCCTTATTTAAAAAAAAAATGTCATGTGCGGTTCATTGTGTCCTGTGAGGCACCTTACCTAGCTTTTGAAACAATACTTCCTTTCAAGACTGTCATTTTGAGTTAAGGAAGGAGTGAATGAATTATGGTGAGGGGCCCAGTGACTCGTAGCGGATCTCGGTTGCCTTATTCCGCCTATTTATTGCCCCTGGGCTGCAGGTGTGACCCGCTGTGCACGGTGAAGGGCAGGGCGCATGCTGAGTTTTGTTCCCGGGCTTTCGAGAAACTCTAAGAGAAGCGACTTGCTGAAGCCCTAGGCAAAGTAAAATTGCAGTCAAAACACCAACCACTGCTTCGCTTTGTATTGATTTCATCTATCTCATAGTGAGACTTGCAGAGAAACAGAGGGAAATAACAGATGGCTGTGCCGTCAGAAGCTCTTGGTCTGTTATGTATGAAGCATTCTGAACCATATGAAATCTTGTAGGACACACACAGCAGAATGTCGGCCGTTTCATAGGTCCGACCCCGGAGTAGGAGAGGGAGCGCGGGGAAGGCTTAGTTGAGCCCAGCAGGGCACAAGGCCCTGAGGCAGCCACGCCTCTGAAGACCCAGGTACCAAGTAACAGGACAACTCCAGCAAGAACACTACGTCATCCAAACCTTCCTTCTCAGCGGCTTGCGCCCACTGATTTCTTTTCTTGCTTTCCTTTTTTTTAAACCTGTGGCTGCACCCTCGGCATGTGGAAGTTCCAGGGCCTGGGATCAAACCAGAGCTGTTGCAGAGACAGTGCTGAGTAGCTGTGCTCTAGGCCATCGGCTCCCCTCGTTCCTTCCTGTGGCTGCACCTGCGGCATATGGAGTTTATGCTGGGTTATCCTTAACCCACCCAGGGAAGCCAGGAATTGAACTTGCATCCTCACAGAGACAATGGCGGGGCCTTAACCCACTGAGCCACACTGGGAACTCCTCCTCTGACTTCTTGCTCTCAGCTTTCAGCATTGCAGCCTGGCCCTTGGGACGGTCACTCAGCTGTGTGGGCATTGACCTTGGTCCTCTCTCCAGCTGGCTCAGGCTCCTCCTCCCTCTGACTGTCTTGGGGAAACGAGCCTCCTTGGTTGCACTTGGCCTCAGAACGCCATCCTCAGGGTCACCCACGTGGCTATGTGGAGTGCCAGGTGAGGGGCTTAGGACAATATTTGCAAGGGTTGATTGGGGCGGGGGGATTGGAATATGGCCTGTGGTCCTGCCGGGCAGCCGTGCAGGGTCCTGTCTTGGGACAGGCCCCCCGGGACCCCTCCCTGATCTCGTTCAGAGCAGAGTCTCCTCTCTCGGAGCTGCTCTGTCCTTGGCATTGGGCCTGCTCGATGCTGGGCTTCTCATCACCTGTCGCCACGTTGGCAGCGACCATCTTCCTCCCAACAGGACCTCCCTCCCTCCCAGCCGCTCAGGGGTCTGGGTCCCTCAGAGCCCCGCGGAAGAGAGCCAGCCCGCCGCAGTGAGCCTCGTGGGCCCAGGCCACCCCCAAACAGGGCGCCCCCAGAGGGCCTTGGGGGGTGGGGAGAAGCAGACCTGTGGTCCGCCTGTTCACCCGTCGCCCAGTTCCTGAGCCTCCGGGCTGAGAGCGGGGCTGGTTACCGCGGGGTCTGGGCGGGGAGCAAAGGCCCTGGAACTGGATGCTCATAGCGTGGAGACAGATACGCACGGCTGAGGGCGTGACTGATGGACACACAGAGAGCGAAGCTTCCATGACGAGGGGAGTCTGAAGGACTGGGATGGAGATGCGTTTGATGTTTCACGCAGCGGGTATTGGTGGGGGGCCCCTACTTTGTGCCAGGCAGGGTGCCCAGCAACGCTGGCCGCAGGAATAAGCAAACCAGGGTAGGTCCTTTGTGGAATTTTCTATCTATGGGGCGAGACAGATATGGATCAAACAAGCAAAGATAAGGGGATACTTACAAGCTGTGGGAAGGATGAGGGGATGTAGGGAGGGTTCCTGAGAGGGGACCGGCTGGTGTGTGTGGTGGGGCACGGGAAGGGGCTGGGCAGGGCAGAGTGGCATTTGAATCGAGACTTGAAGGCTGAATCTGAAGCCAGCCAGGAGGGGCAAGGGGCCACAAAGAGCCTTTCTGACAGGGGGCTGGGCTGGCGAGGCCTCAGGGGTGAAGCGAAAGCTGTGTATCGTCCTTGAACTGAGGCCGGAGCAGGGTCTGGATGGGTTTAGGCTTTTTCCTAAGAATGATGGGAATCCAAGGTCGCCTTTTAGGCCAGGGGGCTGGGTGGGTGCAGGATCAGATTTGAATTTTGAAAAGGCCTCTGGCAGCAGAACACAGAATTACAGAGAACAAGAGAGGAGGCAGGAAGTCAGTATTTATTTATTTATACATGAAGGGATCCTATTGTACATATTGTTCTGTAACTTGCCTTTTTTTTTTTTTAAGCTTATTGTGTCATATTGATCTGTCGTATTCAACTGAACTATCTTATTCAACTGAACGACGCTGCCCAGTTTTCCATCGTATAGACGTACGGGCTTTGTAACCATTCGTAGTTTACTTAAATTTTTCTAAGTTGCTTTTAATTTTTTATTTTCACGAACAAGAAGCATCCTGGGACACGGGTGTGGCAGGTGGAATGCCAGGCTTGCCTTAAGACACCCACCCCTGCGTCTCTCCCTGTGCAGTCCCCTCGCCTTGAGGGTGGGCGGAACTCAGGAAATCAAATGGGATGTGATTCCTGCCATCGGCTTAATGAACTGGGATTACCCCGGGAGGGCCTGGTGTCCTCAGAACTCCCTTAAATGGGAGGTTTGAAGAGTGAGGGGGCTGAAGGGGCCAAGAGTGACCTCTAGTTGCTGACTGAGAGTGACAGCCAGCAAGAGAACAGGACTCCCTCACACCCCTGCAAGGACGTGAATTTTGCCAACAACTCTCTGGGGGCTTGCAGGCAGTTCTTTCCCGAACTGGACCTCCAGGTGAAATTGCACGGGACCCCACACCACAGCTCAGGGCAACACCAGATCCTTAACCCACTGAGCGAGGCCGAGGATGGAACCTGCATCCTCATGCATCCTCGTCGGGTCTGTTAACCGCTGAGCCACGGCAACTCCGGGAACCCCCATCTTGACTGCAGTCTTGTGAGATCCCGGGCACAGGACCCAGCTATGACATGCCTGCCTTTTGAACCTTGGAAACCGGGAAATAACCATTTGGTGGTGTTGTAACCGGCTAGGTTTATGGTAATTTGTTATTTAGCCATGGAAGCCCACCACCATGTCTGTTTGAACACACCGTCTCTAGGACAGATGGAGACAGAGTTCCTGGGGTTCACTGAGCGGCGCCAGGGATCAAACCCTTGACCTCATGGATGCTAATCAGGCTCGTTACCGCTGAGCCAGACGGGAACTTTGAATCCATGACTTTAATACCACCCACCGATCCAAAAACCTTGGAGAGAGTTAGTAGCTCCGGGTTGCATCAGCGCTGCTTGGAGGCCTCCAGGAGCCCAGGAGAACCTGGCCTGCAGCTCTGCCCCTGGTCACACACAGGCTTCACGACTCTCCAGGGGCCTCTGCACGTGCTACTTCTTTCTTTCAAGCACTTTCCTCAGGACTTCCTTGCCTGATCAAGAGGCTGGAATGATCACTTTCAAACATAAACCTGGGAGTTCCCGCTGTGGCACAGTGGGTTAAGGACCTGACTGCAGTAGCTTGGGTCACTGCGGGCGCTTGAGTTTCATCCCGGGGCCAGGCACAGGGGGCTAAAGGACGCAGCATTGCTGCAGCTGTGGCTTGCCTCCAGTCCCGGGTGCGGCTCCGGGAGCGTGCCCCGGGGGGATGGGCTCAAAGGTACTGATTGTCCTGAGGCCTGTCCTGTGGGGGAGAGAGTCGTGCCCAGAAACTGGCTCCGCTGATTTTTATCAATCCGCCTTTTGGTGCAATTGTATGGCGCAAAACGTAACAAGACAGTTGCTTAAGCACCACCGTCTGTGGAACCGTTTCAGACAAAGGCAGTTTTTACTCAACCTGATTTGGGTGAAGTAATCATGAAAATTTTATAAATCAAATGCCTGATGTAAGTGCCGAGCAGTTTTTTCAGAATTAATGTCACTAACATTTAGCTTTTTCTTTCTTTCTTTTTTTGCTATACCCATGGCATGTGGAAGTTCCCAGGCTAGGGATCGAACCTGTGCCACAGCAGTGAGCTGAGCCACTGCAGCGACAGTGCCAGATCCTTAATCCCCCGAGCCACCAGGGAACTCCAGATTTTTTTTGTTTTTTTAATTCCACACTTAGTCATTACCTCTATCACCTTTTTATAAGTCTGGGGCTAAGATGGGGGTGGTGAAATTAATTAAAGTGAGCTGGGAGATGTTTGGTTTTTCTTGCTAAGAGGAAATAGGAAAAAGCAGGGCACATGGAAACAGGAGATTAAGAAAAGGAAATCTGGTTAAATGAAGGTCCTTTGGGATTTTTCACTCTGCTCTCCTTCTCTGGTCATTTCTGAACCTCCCGATTGCTTGGCCTCAGCCCTCCTCCACGAGCTCTTGCATCCAAGTCCTCGGAAAAAGCGTGACGCCAAGTCACACTTCCCTGTTCCCTGCCTCGGAAGGCTGGGTGGAATTCAGGCTGCGGATCTCGCTGTGACAGCAGCGGGGGGCAAAATGGAGCTTTGAGAGGGAAAGCCATGAAATAAGATAGATTTCTGATGTCTCTAATGGCGTATAAGGCACAAGCTGCCCCGACGCAGACTGACCCCGAAACCTGCAAGGTCCTCCCATGTGGCGCTTGCCAATTTGCCCCCAGGGTCAGGACGTCCTGGACCTCTGTCCTCTGGTTTCTGTGTGCTGTCCTTCCACAGAAGGCCCGTCCCCCCCCCCTTTTTTTTTTTTTTGGCCACTCCTCCGGCATGCGGAAGTTCCTTGGGATCGAACCTGCGCCACAGCAGTGACAACGCTGTACCCTTAACCCCTAGGCCACCGGGGAACTCCTGGAAGGCTCTTCCTTGGTGGACTCCTCAAGGCATTTCCAAAGGTGTAGGCGACACCAGTGACTGTGCGATAATTGTTTTTACCTCGAAAAGCGCTTCCAAAGTTGCTGCTCTCTATTAGGCGGTTTTGTGGGGTTTTTTTTCTAATTTTTTTTAAAGAAACACATATTACTGTTGCCTTTGGGGCAGACTGGGGTGTGAGGGAGGTTCTCAGTGGCCCTAATCCCCACCCCTGGCTGTGTCTGCTTTTCCTGGACAAGGGCCTTCCCTGCACCTTCGCTCTTGACTTTCATTGTCCTCAGCCTTGACTGAAACGAATGTCCTCGCTGCTCTTTGCTGGCAAATCAGCCTGGCTCGTCAGATGGGCCACCTGGTGGACCTTGAGCCCGAGTATTCCCAAGGACACTCCTGGAAACTTCCTCCAGAGAAGGGCCCGCCTCGTGCCATGCAAGATCTTGATTTAACCTGTGGACTTCCATATTTGCTCTCATGCCAAAAAGTGGTCACAGTGTCTCTAAATTCCTTTTATTTTTTTTTGGCTTGTTAGGGCCGCACCTGTGGCATATGGAAGTTCCCAGACTAGGGGTCAAATCAGAACTGCAGCTGCAGGCCTACAGCACAGCCACAGCAACGCTGGATCCTTAATGCACCGGCTGAGCTCAGGGATCGAACCTGCATCCTCATGGATACACTAGTCAGGTTCATTATTGCTGAGCCACAACGGGAACTCTATATAATTTTTTCTTTTTTTTTTTGTCTTTTTAGCCTGCACCCTTGGCATATGGAGGTTCCCGGCCTAGGGTTCGAATAGGAGCTGTAGCTGCCGGCTGACACCACAGCCACAGCAACGCCAGATCTGAGCCTCGTCTGTGACCTACACCACAGCTCACGGCAACGCCGGATCCTTAACCCACTGGGCAAGGCCAGGGATCAATCCCGCAACCTCATGGTTCCTAGTCGGATGCATTAACCACTGAGCCACAACGGGAACTCCTTTTATACATTTTTAAATGGAAAAATAAGCCCAGCTCTCCGGTGCTTACACTGGCCTTGCTAGCTGTCCTGGCCTGGGCTTCCGTGCCTTTTAGCCAAGGTGGGACCTGCAGGGAGGGTAGTTCTCAGGCGCTGGCAGTGACGGTGAGCTGGAGAACTGTCGCGTGTGCCTCCTTGGCTGTGTGAGGTGAATAAGGCGACCTGGAGGCCTGTCAGAGGCGACGTGCGCTTGGCCACCGGGAAACAGGAGGGAAAAAACAGATGTCAGCTCAGTCAACTTGCCCGTGAGGCGACCCGAGCCTCACCGCCCTGGGAACTGGACTAACGTTACTATTTTAGTTTTATTGTCGAGCCTAATGTGGTGTGAACCCATTCAGTGAGTGCGGACTTTTCTTATCAAATACAATACACACCCCATGCCAGGACCCTGGAAATACTGTTTTCTGGATTTTCGCCAGAGCGTGATAGATTCCTAGTTTCATAAACTATATGCCTAATGCATAAAAATGTCCCTAATTAATCATATCTGGCTCTACTTTAATGATTCAATTTCCATATCCTCTTGAACTCTCTGCAGACGTGACAGCAAACCCCATGTCCTATGGCCTAATTCATTGTTTTTGTCATGTTAACAAATGGAAGGTTTACTGGCCTTGACTTTTAGGATTGCAAAAGTTTCTATGATGCCCTTTTTTTTTTAAGGGCTGCACCTGCAGCATATGGACGTTCCCAGGCTTGGGGTCGAACTGGAGCTATACCTGCTGGCCTATACCACAGCCACAGCAATGCCACATCCAAGCTGTGTCTGTGAACTACACCACAGCTCGTGGCAATGCCAGATCCTTAACCCACTGAGCAAGGCCAGGGATCAAACCCACATTCTCATGGCCACTAGTCGGATTTGTTTTTGCTGCGCCACAGTGGGAAATCCCTACATTTGTATTTCTTGCCAAGTACATAGGTAGATGTTGGCTTTTCTTGGGCTTCAAAATCTTCTTTTCCAACCCCCCTTGTTCGTCCTCGAGCCCCGTGGAACCACCTCACCCCTTTGGAACTGGACGCAGGCATAACACACCCCTGAAGACTCAGCCTTGTTATTTGGGGACCAGTATGGTTACTGTGTTTCTGGAAAGCACTTTTTGACCTGAGGAAGGGCCAGAAGCATGTGCTCGCGGGCTGTGTCACGCTGGAGCTCTCCGGGCCTTTGAGCAGTTCCCTTCCCGGGGGGCCACCACCTCAGCTCCATCAGGAAACGGATCTGGCCTATGGTGAGATCGAAACACATTAAAGAGAAAAGTCTTCTGCAGTTGCTGATCCATGAGGTTTCTATTCTTGCTAAAAGAGAGAGAGAGAAAAAAAAAGAGGCATTCCCATCGTGGCTCAGCGGAAAGGAACCGGACTAGTATCCAGGAGGACGTGGGTTTAATACCTGGCATTGCTCAGTGGGTTAAGGATCCTGCATTACCGGGAGCTATGAGCTGTGGTGTAGGCTGCTCATGCGGCTTGGATCCTGCATTGCAGTGGCTGTGGTGTAGGGTGGAAGCTGTAGCTCCGATTCGACCCCTAGCCTGGGAACCTCCATATGCCGAGGATGCAGCTCTAAAAAGACCAAAAAAAAGGGAAAGAAAAAAATTCCTTCTTCATATGGCTGCAGAAACCTAGTGAATTTTGTTAACAATCCAGAACTGGGCCATGGCCCCAGGTCATCTCCAGAAGACCTTATTTTGGTTTGAAGAGTGAGACACAACAAGCTAGCCAGAGAGAAAAATTGCAGTGTTGCCTGAGTGGGTCTTTATCTGGTCTTTTCTCCGTCTCTCTGGGCCCTCAGAGCCTCGGCGCCTGGTGCCCGCAGCCCCTTAGGAGAGGCCTGTCTGCCCGTGGAGCTTCTCTGCTCGAGATTCCTCAGGACCCTGCCTCCTGGCCTCTGCGTGGAACTTCCTCTTACCGGCTGCACCGCCCAGAGCCCCGCGCTCGGCCCTCCGTTCTGCGGGAAACCAGTCTTTCAAGACACAAGGGCGGGTAGTGGCTTTTCCTCCGAGCTGTTTTTATTTTACTAGGAGATTCCTGGTAAAAGTACCAGTGTCTTCATCTAAGGGAGTAAATCTCCAGGGCTGGGAATGTGAGGCATGCGGCGTGACAAGTCGGGTAGATATTTTTGCCTGGGAGACGCCTCCTCCTTAAATGTAGGAACTGGACTCTTTACGGACCATCCCTTCATGTCCGTTTCCTCACCCACAAATAAATCTAGACGATGATTTCAGAAGAGTTTCCTGCTCTACCGTTTTCTGATTCCATGAAATAAGTGACTTCGGGACACTCAGGGAGATAGAGGAGAGGTCACCCACTTAATTTCCCTGAACACACGTGGTTCAGCTCTTCTCAAAACTTGTGCTGATATTCGTGCGCCCGTGTTCAGAGCAGCGCTGCTCACAACAGCCAAGGGGTGGAAGCGATCCAAGTGTCACCGACGGATAAATGGATAAACCAGAAGTGCTACACACCTGCAACAGAATACGGTTCTCAGGGAGTTCCCGTCGTGGCGTTGAACTTAGACTGAGTCCTTGATACTTGATAATGGGTTACAACACGAGCGCAGTGGCAGCGCGCTGTCATTGGAGCCATTTCATTTTCCGCCATTGGTTTGCAGCTGCTGACCACGGCTGAACAGTGTTTCCAAAACTCTTCAGTTGTTTGTTTGTTTTTGTCTTTTCAGGGCCACACTGTGGCATTCGAAGGTTCCCAGGCTAGGGGTTGACGTGGAGCCGTAGCCGCTGGCGTACACCACAGCCACAGCAACACCAGATCCGAGCCACGTCTGCGACCTACACCACAGCTCATGGCAATGCCGGATCCTTAGCCCACTGAGCGAGGCCAGGGATCCAACCCATGTCTTCAAGGACACTAGTTGGGTTCATTACTCCTGAGCCACAGCAGGAACGCCTTCATTTGGTTCTTAAACGACAGCTTCTCCGTGCCCATTGATTTAGGAAAGCCTGAGATGAACGCAGCCATGACTCTGCCATGTCTTCATTTCGCCGATCACGGAATGGGAAGCTTTGGTACGGTTCACCAGCTCTTATTACTCATCTCTGTCTTTTGTTTTGGGTCAAGCCCTTGGCCTGCAGACATTCCTGGGCCAAGCAAGGATAGAACTCACAACACAGTGGTGCCCTGAGCCACCACCTGATCCTTAACCCGCTGAGCCACCAGGGAACTCCAATTGCCACATATCTAAATGGAACTAATACAAGCCACAAAACAAAACAAGGAGTTCTCATTGTGGCTCAGTAGATTAAGAATCTGACTAGTATCCATGAGGATGCAGTTTGATTCCTGGCCTTGATCAGAGGGTTAAAGATCTAGGGTTGCTGCAAGCTGCAGTGCAGGTCGCAGGGGCAGCGGGAATCCTGCATTGCTGCGGCTGTGGTGGAGGCCGGCAGCCACAGCTCTGATTGGACACATAGCCTGGGAACTTCCATATGCCGCAGGTGCAGCTCTTAAAAACACAGACAAACGAAGAAACAAATAAATGGAGCAAATATGACCTTATAGGAAACTCACAGGTAATGTGACACTATCCTCAATTTCTACTTCTTGAGATTTTATATATATATATATTTATATATTTTGGGTTTTTTTTTTTAAGGCAAGTGTATCTTATTCTCCCAAAGCACTGAGTTTATTTTTTTAAATTTATTTTTAATTTTATTACATTTTTAAAAATTTTATAATGATTTTTATTTTTGCCGTTATAGCTGATTTACCGTGTTCTGTCAAGTGCTGAGTTTAAATATGGGTTTTCCGTTCCTTCCTTGCTGTCTCTCTTTGGTTAATACTTTGGTAAAAAACCTAAAGCAACTTATCAAAAGGAAATCATTCGACCTTATTCTTTCTGCCTAGATAAGGGCCTCTCCCTGCACGTGGGTTTTGAGCCTGGAGCTCTGTCTTGGGGTCCGCCTGGGAGCACGCATCATGTTTATGCTGAAGCTGAATGTTGAAAATGGTATGAAGGTGGGAAGGCTGTAGCTGGAAAGCAGACCCTCATGTCAAAACCAGCATTTTAATTTAATTTTCCATTTATTTGACTTTTTCTCCTAAGTATGAGTAAAACCTGTCCTTACTATAGATTTTTTTTCTTTATCAGATTTTATTTTGGTAAAACATACATAGCATGAAATTACCATTTTAACCATTTTTCAGTGTACGGTTCAGAGGCACTAAGTATATTCATATTGTTGTGTAACCATCGCCACCAGCCGTTTCCAGAACTTTTTCATCACCTCAAACTGAACCTATGTCCCTATTAACCACTAATTCTCCACCCTCCTCACCCAAACCTGGGGCACCCACCCCTCTCTTTCTGTCTCTTTGAACTTGATTACTCAAGGGGCCTCCTATGAGCAGACTCGCACAGTGTTTGTCTTTTTGTGACTGGCTTAGTTCATTGCCTTCATGTCCTCAAGGCTAACGCCTGTGTCAGCATTTCTTCTGTTTCTGAGGCTGAAACATATTTTATGTACGTGTATATCCCGCCGTTAGTTTATCCATTGCTCTGTCAATGGGTATGTGGTTCTTTCACATTATAGAGAATATTGGAAAATGCAAAGAAAGAGGAAAGAAAAATAAAGTTCTATTGTAATCTCATGGCCAAGAAGCTGCCATTGTTAGCCCTGTGGCACGCTTCCTTTCAGCCGTGACCACTGACGTTTGTTAATCCTTCCCAGGCGTAAGGGGTGATGTCTTCATGCAGGTCGCTTCGTCTGGATTCCTGATAATGTTTCTTAGAAAAGGAATCACTCGGCCAATGTGTGCAAACCTTTTTAAAGCACTTGGTGGGGAGTTCCCGTCGTGGCGCAGTGGTTAACGAATCCGACTAGGAACCATGAGGTTGCGGGTTCGATCCCTGGCCTTGCTCAGTGGGTTAACGATCCGGCGTTGCCGTGAGCTGTGGTGCAGGTCGCAGACACGGCTCGGATGCTGTGTTGCTGTGGCTGCGGTGTAGGCCAGTGGCCACAGCTCCGATTAGACCCCTAGCCTGGGAACCTCCACATGCCGCGGGTGTGGCCATAAACCCGTGGCCATAAAATGACAAAAAAGGCAAAAAAAAAAAAAAAGCACTTGGTGGATAATGCCAAAACGCTTTCCAGAAATAACTGTAACCTTAACACGAGGAAGCTGGGGAGCAGAAAGTCTTCCTTTGTGTCCCGGCGCTCCCTTTACAGTGAAAAAATATTCTGATTAAAAAATCCGTATTTACACATTCAGCTGAGTAATTTCACACATGCACACAATTGGTACGACACAAATGAAATATCTGGATACTGGATTGATTTCTCCCCTCCCCCTCCCGTGATCTATCAGAGACGTGGCGCCTCGAATGGCTCTCTTCCTCCAGGGGTAGCATTTTTGCATGCATGTGCCTGTCGAGTTGGGACCTGGGATGGGCTCAGGGCTTTGTGCGGGTTTGCAGGGGGAGATGGCAGCCAGAGGGAGGATGTGAGCTCTGGGACTTGCCTTGAGCGGTGTCCTTCCTCACGTCCTGCTGCCCTCGGAATAAAGCAGAAATGGAGCATCTTCCTGGCCAGTCTGTGCTGCGTCCGGTGTGGCGGGGGCGGTGCCGGACCCTCAGCCCCGCCCTCGGGATCTCTCTACGCGGTGCTCTAAGCAAGCCCAGCCGACGAATCTTGGTCCACCGGAGGCGACCACTTATTGATGCTGTTCTCCCCAGATTAGCCAGTTTCCTTCCAGAGGCACCGCGGTTTTGACAACACAGCACCCACCCCAAGTAGCATCGGAGGTCCAGCTGCAGTCGTCACCAACTCTGTGACCCTGTGCAGAGCTGCTGGCTTCTTTGCATGTAGGTTTCCCCACTGAGAATCAGTTCAGACATCTGTATTAAAAAGGACTTGGGGGCAATGAGATACTGCTGTGTAGCACTGGGAACTCTATCTAGTCACTTGTGATGGAACAAGATGGAAGATAATGTGAGAAAAAGAATATATATATATGTGTGTGTGTGTGTGTGTGTGTATGTATATATATATATATATCTGGGTCACTTTGCTGTATAGCAGAAATTGACAGAACACTGTAAAACATCCATAATAGAAAAAATATTTTTTTTTTGTCTTTTGTCATTTTAGGGCAGCACCCGCGGCATGTGGAGGTTCCCAGGCTAGGGGTCTAATCGGAGCTACAGCTGCTGGCCTACACCACAGCCACAGCAATGCGGGATCCGAGCTGCATCTGCAGTCTACACCACAGCTCACAGCAACGCTGGATCCTTAACCCACTGAGCAAGGCCTGGGATCGAACCTGCAACCTCATGGTTCCTAGTCGGATTCGTCTCTGCTGCGCCACGATGGGAACTCCGAAAAAATAAAAATCTTAAAAAAAAGACTTGGGGGAGCTCCCCTTCTGGCTCAGTGGGCTACAGACCTGACTAGGATCCATGAGGATGTGGATTCGATCCCTGGCCTCGCTCAGAGGGTTAAGGATCCGGTGTGGTTGTGGCTGTGGCTGTGGTGCAGGCCGGCAGCTGCAGCTCCTCTTCGACCCCTAGCCTGGGAACCTCCATGTGCCGCGGGTGCGGCCCTAGAGGGGGGGATTGGGGAGTTCCCGCTGTGGAGCAATGGGATCAAAGGTGTCTCTGCAGCAGCAGGGGTGTGGTTGGATCCCTAGCCCGGTGCAGATGCTTAAGGGCCCTGCGGTGCCGCTGGCTGTGGCATAG
This sequence comes from Catagonus wagneri, assembly GCA_004024745.2. Lineage (NCBI taxonomy): Eukaryota > Metazoa > Chordata > Mammalia > Artiodactyla > Tayassuidae > Catagonus > Catagonus wagneri. The sequence goes on from PVHT021183524.1 coordinate 30,501,138, forward strand.
GTCGCAATTCTGTCTTGGCTTGGATCCCTGGCCTGGGAACTCCGTAAGCCGTGGGTGGCTTAGCAGTTAAGGATCCGGCATTGTCTCTGCTGTGGTGCAGGTCTGGTCCCGGGCCTGGGAATTCCGCACGCCGTGGGTGTGGGCGCCCCCTTGGAAAAGGACTTTAAACCAGGAAAGGTTTAAATAAATATCTGACGTTATCGGTCTAAGGGCGATTACTCAGGGCCGTAAGGACGGTGTTTTTAACTTTGAAAGTATCTCTCGATCATCGTAACAGCATCACTTTAAAAAGAACGCAGCATTTCTAACTCGTATCATTGCTTCATGCATTTCTTGGAATGCCATTTCACCCGTTCTGCTCCTTATCTCGTTTAATCCCTGCCCCGAAGAGGAGCTATCGCGCCCAGGACTGAGGAACGTGATGTCCCGAGACGTCTCCCGACGTCCCAGTTCGCAGAGAAGGGGGCGGGAACCCTGGATTCAAGGGCGCTGTGTCCGAACGGCCTCAGATGGGGAGATTCCCGCGTGCTTGCGTTTCCCCGTGTGAACCTGGACCAGTGACGGCAAATCGAGGGGCGGGCTGGGGTTCAAGGAACACGAGAGTCCCTTCCAGACCCAGAGGCTGAGGGTCTCTGACGTCACCTCTTGGGGCAGCTGTTGTCCTTGCTCCCCACTGCAGGGGAAGTAAGCTAGGACAAGGACAGGGTCCACCCCTGTCCTCCAGCTGCCGCCCCACCCCTCCCGGTGAAAGCGGCTTCTTACTCCAGAGCCCTAAATAATATGCTTCTTCTTGCTGTTAATTTTGAAGGCAAGATGCTTATTATTTATTAGTCATTCCGACACTGTCTATTTAGAGCATTATTGCCTCTTTGGCAAACACACTTTCGTGATACGTACACATTGTGGTGTTTGACCCTGTAAATAAGAGTTTATTATTACCCTGGAGTGCTCACCCGGGCCTATAAAAAAGCGACATTAATATATGACATTTTCCCCCACTGTGGTTGCTGCTAACTAGCAATCTGTGTTAACCGTTTTCAGCCCGGGGTGGGAAGAAAAGGGCTTCTCATGCTGTTTGTGAGTGGAAAACGGGAGCCAGGCAGGGAACGGGGAATGGTGAAAGTTTCAGTGCTTTCCCCGTTTTTCAGTCTTGGGGCGCTTTCCAGGAGACCCCTGCTGGGCCTCAGGGGTCGGGTAATCATGCTTCGGTGTGCTGGGTCTCATTTTTTTTTTTTTTTTACGAACCTGGAGGACTGCCCCAAACTTGATTTCAGCGGGAGATGTCCAGACAGCCCTCTGCGGACTGTGGCCGTAGAAAACCATCTGCTGAGACGAGCAGATCCAGCGTCTACTAAATACCAGCAATTGTCCCGCCAAGAACAGTTCTGCGCGCTGTGGGCTCGGTGATGCGAGGCAGGGAAATTACAGGCTGCCCAGCCCCCGGGCCCTCGGAAAAGATTATGGGGTGACTTACTGGTCTTTAGGTGGGTCAGGGGTTTGGAGGAAAGGTTAGATTTAAAAGCATGTAGTTAGAGTGGAAAAGACTGGGTTTGAAGTCTCAGCGTTCCAGAGATGGGACCTAGAATCTGAGAGAGAGAAGTGCGGGTGCAGAGTGGACAAGGCTCCAGGCGAAAAGAGGGGGGCGGGGGGGCTGTAGCCCTGGTTTTTTGCACAGCCCCTGCGAAGATCCTCTGTCCAGCCTGAGCAGCCCCTCTGATCTCCCAGAGCCCAAAGCTACAGCTCAGGGGTTGTGTCTCATAGTTAAGCATCTGGCATTTTCGCTGCTGCGGCTCGGGTTCGATCCTTGACCTGGGAACTCTGCGTACCGAGAGTGTGGCCAAATAAATAAATGAATAAATAAATAAATAAACTAACCAACAGCTCAGCAGCAAGCGAGTGACCCCCACGTCTGTCCACCTGAGTGGAGTCAGACCAGAGAGCCAGGCCGCATGTTTAGAAGTCAGGCACGGACACCCCCTAGGACTCAGATCAATCCATTTCAGTGCTGTTCGGTCCGATTTGCTCTTCTCGCTTGGCAGCTTCCCTGCTGCTCCAGACACGCTTGTTTTAACCCGTTTCACGTTTGATGAAAGAGGTGGGCCTTGGGACAACCTCCAAAAGCGGTAAGGCCAGAGTAGCCACTGGGAGGGTTCAGTGCGGATACTGGCCTTTGCCCCTTGTTAAAGACTCGACGGTGTCCCCCCAAATCCATACGCTGAAGCTTCAACCCCTAGTTCTTAACCCCCAGTACCTGTGGATGCGATATTTGGAACAGGCTCATTGCAGATGTGGTTTGATAAGACGGGGTCACCCCAGAGCATGAAGGGCCACTGATCCCACGCGTCCTTATAAACAGGGAAACCTGGAGACACGCGCACACACACACACACACACACACACACACACTTGCCCAAACTGCCCTGACAGCTCCCCCCTCTACCTGCTCACCCTCTCCAGCACAGCCAGATGTGTGGACTGACCAATCTTTCTTTACTTTTTTTTTTTTCACTTTTTTAGGCCTGCACCTGCAGCATGTGGAAGTTCCCAGGCTAGGGGTCAAACCAGAGCTGCAGCTGCCAGCCTATACCATACACCATACACCACAGCTCACGGCAACAGCAGATCCTTAACGCAATGATCTAGGCCAGTGGGGACTGAACCTGCATCCCCATGGATACCAGTTAGGTTCTTTACCGCTGAGCCACAGTGGGAACTCCTGGACTGACCAAGCTTGAGCCCCTTCTCAACCTTCCATGTTGCCATGCAGCACTTCTCATTGGCCAGACCCATGTTTCCCCAAATAGTACTGATTGATGGATTGTCCTTTTTTTTTCAGCCACACCTGTGGCATATGGAGGTTGCCGGGCTAGGGGTTGAATCAGAGCTGCAGCTGCTAGCCTGCGCCACAGCCACAGCCACGCTGGATCTAAGCCACGTCTTCAATTTACCCCAAAGCTCAGGGTACCAGTCCAGTTCTTAACCATCGAGCCACAATGGGAACTCTCTCTCCCAATATTTTTTGGGACACATGACACATTTATTCAGTCTTTACAGACTGGTGCTTCCTCACCCACAAAACTATAAGATCTAGAGCGGCGGTGGGAAATTTTCTTTTTTTTCCCATAAAGGACTGGGTAATACCTATTTTAGACTTTGGGAGCTATATGGTTTCTGTCACAGCCACTCAACCTTGCTGTTGTAGCGCAAAAGTAGCCAGAGACAATATGTAAATAAATAGATGTGGTTGTATTCCAGTAACATTTTATTTATGGACACTGACGTGTGAATTTTGCATCGTTTTTTTTTTTTTTTACATGTCACAAAATATTCACTTCCTTATTTATTTTGAACCATTTAAAAATGTAAAAGTTATTCCTGACTTACAGGTAGTAAAAAAAATAAAGGTGGTGGGCCAGATTCGGCCTGTGAGCTGGCGTGTGCCAGACCCCGGATTAGTGGAAGCTTTGGGGTCAGCCAGACAGACTGGAGTGGCTGTTGTCATTTGCTAGCTGTGTGACCTGGACAGGTGCTACAAGCTCTTTAAACTTCAGACCTTGCACGCTTTGCCGTACAGCAGAAACTGCAGGAGCACTGTACCTCAACTATGCTTTAGCAAAAAATTAAACACAGGAGTTCCCGTCGTGGCTCAGCGGTTAACGAATCTGACTAGTATTCATGAGGACCAAGGTTCGATCCCTTGTCTGGCTCAGTGGGTTAAGGATTTGGCGTGGCTGTGGCTGTGGTGTAGGCCGGCAGCTGTAGCTCCAATTTGACCCCCCTAGCCTGGGAACCTCCATATGCCGTGGGTGCGGCCCTAGAAAAGACAAAAAAATAAAATAAAATAAACCGTGCTCAGGAAACAGGAGCTATGATCAATCACAAACAATTAATAAACAGGCGAGGCTACTCTGTGGTCCAAAGGGCTCCAGACCCCAGCGGCTTATCAGCACCCTTCTCCCACCGATGGACGCCCCACGTCCATCGTGGGAGAGCTGTCTCCCTGATCCAAGTCTCCCTGGGACTCAGTCTGGTGGAGACGCTTCTACTGGGAACCCCAGGGCAGAGGAGGGGGCAAAGAGGGTGGCCAAAACCTCGCCGGCCCCTCGGGTTGGACACGACACGCTTTCCGCTCACCTTCAGTTGGCCAGTCGAGTCACGTGGCCGAGCCGGATGGCACCGGCAGAAGAAAACACAGTTCTCCCCCAGGCAGCGGCGGTGGATGGTTTTGAGCAGTCCTACAGCCTGCCACAATATGTATGCAAAATGACCTCAGGAGACACAAGCGAGTGTGGTTCAGAAAAGACCTGTAAATGCTGAATAAACATGAACGCGAGCGTGTTTTCAGCCTTAATTGCTTCTTGAGGAATTTTCCGAGAAAGGCTTGTCTTGTCGCTCTCCTGTCAGCTTTATATAAAGCCAAAGATTACTGTACATAGACTCCCAGCCGTTCGCAAATACACGGAGTTCTAGGCCAGCCAAGCTCCTGTTTATCTTCTTGAAGCCTTTCAGAGGCAACCGCGGATCAAAGCGAATAGCTCCTTTTCTGCCAGCCAATCTGGGCTTTTAAAATAAAGTTGGAGAAATTAATGGCATTTTAGAGACTCATTAATTTAAGCACACACATACACACACGCACACACACTATTGTCAAGCCTTTGGATCCCGCATCTGTCAGGGCCCTTTCGTTACAAACAACAGAATCCATTCTTGGGGGGAAATCGAGTAACGGCAATTAGGTAGCTCAGAAAATTTCCAGGAGAGTTTTGCCCTTAGAAACAATGGCGGAATTATGTTGGCGGCATTGCCCGCCTGCTCCAACGCTGGGCACAGGGCGCCGCGGCTGGAAACGCTGCCAAGCCACCCCTCGAAGCTGGAGGGCTCCCTTCTCTGCGCCGACCTCCTCTTTCTTCGATTTTAACTTCGTAGAACAACCTTTTCCAAACCCAGATCTCATGTAGCCATCACCGTAACCACGTGGTCAGACTTGGCACCCCAGGGGTGGGGACATCGGCGCTGGCGGGTCTCCTACGAGAAGTATTACGACGCTCACAGCGTCACCTATGAAATGTGCACTTAGGGAAGGCGGGAGCACCCAACTCTCTAGATAGAGGCGATCGCAGCTGTTGGTCTTTGCTGCCTAAGTCTATTAATTTGTTGGGGGTTTGCAAAATGGTGATAGTCTAGTTTTATCATTTCTTTTAAAATTTTCGTTGGAAAAACTGAATAAAGATGCTCTTCCCCTTTCGAACTTTTGGGTTACTCAGTTTTTCAGAACATAGCACAAAGGCAGAATGAATGTTTGATATCTTCCCTTTATTAGTTTTCAAGATTATGAGTTGGTGCCTCACTACCCAATCATTCTTTGGAGATGACCAATTAGTTTTAACGGTTCAAAAAAAATTTTTTTTATTTTCTGTTTTTTTACGACCGCACCCGCGGTATATGGAAGTTCCCAGGCTAGGGGTCGAATCAGAACAGCAGCTGCCGGCCTACACCACAGCCACAGCAATGCCAGATCCAAGCAGAGTCTGCGAACTACACTGCAGCTCATGGCAATGCTGGATCCTTAACCCACTGACCACCAGGGAACTCCACGGTCTCACTTTTAACAGGGAAGTCCTGTGCCCTGGAAGGCCCCATGGGTGCTAGCACACGGGGACAGTTCTTTCACCTAAATCTTAAAAACAACTTTGAAAACACAACTTGTGTTTTAATCAGAAGCAACTGCTGTCTTTAGTTTGCCAGATGAAGCAATACTGTTGTAAATCTCAGGAGCTTCTATCAACCCAAAGGAGAAGAACGTTTCCAGTGCGGCCTTTGCAGAGCGTGCCCGTCG
>PVHT021183524.1:30507073-30540069 GCA_004024745.2 Catagonus wagneri
GTCAGACCTGCCCGCCCACGCGCGCAGCGCTGCTTGTTTGAGATCGTCATCTTCCGCCGCAGCATCATCCGACACGGGGTTCCCGTCTGACGCCGTGTCTCACACAGCGGTCACAGCACAACTCAGTCTGGCTACGTACCTTTCCTTCTAAAGGGGCTCATGGTGGCCGACCGTGGTCCGCGTCCGGGCTGAGTCCTGTGTCAGGTGGGGCTGCATTTCTTGGGGTGAGAGCGGGTGCCCCCACTTGGGTGGCTCCCGTGTGGGCTGCTGGGGGTCGGCAGTGACCTTGCCCCCCCCCCCCCCCCCCGGCCTTTGGCATGGACCTCCTGATCCCTTTGCAAAGAGAACAGGAAACCCAGCAGTGTCAGCAGGCAGAGGGTCATTAGCTCCTTTGGTGCTGAATCGGTTTTTCTTTTTCTTAAGTCGACTTCATATTTCGGTCCTAGAGTCTGAACTTCCTCCTCCTGGCTCGCATTCCTCTAGCTGGCTGAGCGGTTGTCAGGAGCCTGGGGCAGGAAGCGACCCTCGTGCGGTGAGGCTGTCTGGGTACCTGCATCTCCAGCACCCTTCCGGTGGCATCAGGGAGACTCTTGTTCAAGCTGGGTGGGGCCAAAGCAGGTTTTAAACATATTTTCCTCGCCTTTTTTTCACATATTTGCTTTTCGCTTTTTTCACCGACTCGTTCATCTTCTGGAATTTCGGTAAGTAATTTATTTTTATTTTTTATTTTTTAGGACTACACCTGTGCCATATGGTAGCTTCCAGGCTAGGGGTCAAAATCAGAGCTGCAGCTGCCGTCCTATGTCACAGGCACAGATCTGAGCCGTGTCTGCGACCTACACCACAGCTCATGGCAACGCAGGATCCTTAACCCACTGAGCAAGGCCAGGGACCGAACCTGCTTCTTCATGGCTACTAAGTTAGGTTCTTAACCTGCTGAGCCACAATGGGAACTCTTAGAATTTGGGTAAGTAACTTAGCTGCATGGAGAAAGCTTTGCTTTGGGGGAGGTTTGGCCTTTTTCTTTCCACACATTTAGTACTTAAGTTTTCGCTGCTTTGTGGCCAAGAGGGAGGGTAAGCGTCTACTCCTGGGGTTCTGAGAGCTCTCTCTCTCTTTTTTTTTTTTTAACAATTTCTCCAGGAATTTGTCCTTCTGACTGATATTCCTTCCTCTATTGCCTCACTTTTCGCAAAAGGCAGAACATGTACTGAGAGTGGGTATGTTTTTTTCCTGACTGGTTAAGAGGAACTGCTGGTATTTGAAATACGCTTTTGACCTTGATGTGCTGGCTTGGCAGCAGATTTTATTGTGTAAGCTGAAGCAGAAATCAGTCCATGTGAAAAGCTGCGTCCTCTGCCGTACCCAGCATGTTGTGGTCTTTCTAAGAGAAAAGCCACTGATGGTAGTGTGAACAGGAGACGAGGTGCTTCTCAGGGCAGGGGACTTACTCTGTTCTCAGCGCCTTACGTCATGCCTTCCGGCTGGGCTCAGACTCACTTTTCTCTCTGTAAGTCAGTCTCTGTGACCTTACTATATGCAGAAAGAGAAGAAGCCAAAATCCTTGCTCTCAGGCTTTGGGGAGCTCTTGTGGTGGCTTAGCCGGTTGAGGACCCAATGCTGTCTCTGTGAAGATGCAGTTTCGATCCCTGGCTTCGCTCAGGGGTTTAAGGATCTGGTGTTGCCACAAGCTGTGGTGTAGGTCACAGAGGTGGCAAGGATCTGGCGTTGCTGTGGCTGTGGCGTAGGCTGGCAGGTGCAGCTCTGATTCGACCCCTAGCCCAGGAACTTCCATAGGCTGTGGGTGTGGTCTCAAAAAGAAAAAGAAAAAGGAAAGGAAAAGAACAACAGGAGTTCCTGTCATGGCGCAGCGGAAATGAATCCGACTAGGAACGAAGAGGTTGTGGGTTCGATCCCTGACCTCGCTCAGTGGGTTGGGGATCTGGCGTTGCTGTAAGCTGTAGTGTAGGTCGCAGATGTGGCTCGGATCTGGCATGGCTGTGGCTCTGGTATATAGGCTGGCAGCTCCCATTCAACCGCTAGCCTGGGAACCTCCATGTGCTGCTGGTGCAGCCCTAAAAAGCAAACAAAACAAAACAAAACAATATGGATGGCCCGGTCGCTTCCCATTGCAATTAATTAGTCACGCTAAGTACACTCTATGCTTTAAAACTCATCATTTCAAAATGCCCAGGGAGTTCCCACTGTGGCTCAGCGGGTTAAGGACCCAGTGATGTCTCTGTGAGGATATGGGTTCCATATCTGGCCTCGCTCAGTGGGTTAAGGATCTGGTGTTGCTGTGGCTGTGGTGTAGGCTGACAACTGCAACTCCGATTCCACCCCTTGCCTGGGAACTTCCATATGCCATGGGTGGGGCCAGAAAAAGAAAACAAACAAACAGCACCCCAAAATGCTGTCCCCGAAGGCTGGGTGCTCCAGGGGAGACCAGGGCTCTCTGTTTACGGTCGTGCTCCGGGGAGGGGGGCTTCCTGTGTACCCGCCAGGAGCCAGCCAGGAGGGCCCTTTAAAGACCTTAGCCATTAGCGAGACAACCCCAGGCACCAAGACCAGAGTCTGGGAGGCCAGGGAGAAGGCCTGACACAAACACCCCATGTTCTGGGGTGGGGGGGAGAGGGGGCGCCGTGAGCCCAGCGGGAGGTCTAATGGGCCAGGCTTGGACGGGAGCCGGGCAGCGAAGGCACAGTCCCGGCTGAGCCTGGGCTCTCCGGCTTGGACATCTCCTTGGCAAGCCTACAGAGCTGGGAGTCAGAAAAGAGCCGAAGCAGGTCCAGGGGGCCGTGGTGGGGTGTGGGGGGCACTAAGGTGGCGAGTTAGTGTCCTGGTCAGGACAGCGGGGAAATGACTTCCCAGAATCTGGAGCTGGGGGGACAGGACTGGGGGGACGGTAAAGACACGGGAGTGTGGGTACTTGACGCCGTGGGTGAGACCACCCAGGGGAGCGGGGAGGGAGGTGGGTGGGATGGAGGCTGGAGAGCAGCAGCTGTTTCCCATCGCTACTGAGACTTAAGTCTCGAGCCTCTTCCATTTTTTTTTGTCATTTTTTTTCAGGGCCGCACCCGCGACATGTGGAGGTTCCCAGGCTAGGGGTCGAATCGAAGCTGTAGCCACGGGCCTATGCCGCAGCCACAGCAACACAGGATCCGAGCCGCATCTGCAACCTACACCACAGCTCACGGCAACGCCAGATCCTTAACCCACTGAGCAAGGCCAGGGATCGAACCCTCAACCTCATGGTTCCTAGTCGGATTCGTTAACCACTGAGCCACGATGGGAACTCCTCGAGCCTCTTCCAGACTCACAGGCCATGGTGATTTGCTCCAGTTATGCCCTCTACTTATTTATTTATTTAGTTTTGCTTTTTAGGTCCACACCTGGGGTACATGGAGATTCCCAGGCTAGGGGTTGAATCAGAGCTGCTACTGCTGCTGGCCTACACCACAGCCACAGCAATGTGGGCTCCTTAACCAGCAAGGCTAGGGATTGAACCTGCATCCTCATGGATATTAGTCGGATTTGTTACTGCTGAGCCACAGTGGGAACTCCTATTCCCGCTTTTTATTTATTTTTATTTTTTATTTAAAAAATTTTTTTTGTATTTTTGCCTTTATCTAGAGCCGCACCCGCGGCATATGGAGGTTCCCACATAGGGGTCTAACAGGAGCTACAGCTGCTGGCCTACACCACAGTCACAGCAACGCGGGATCTGAGCCGCGTCTGCAACCTACACCACAGCTCAAGGCAACGCCGGATCCTTAACCCACTGAGAAAGGTCAGGGATCGAACCCGCAACCTCATGGTTCTTAGTCGGATTTGTTAACCACTGAGCCACGAAGGGAACTCCCCTACTCCCGCTTTTTAAAACCTAAACTTGGAGCTTCTGGAGTTCCCGTCATGGGTTAAGGATCTGGCGTTGCCGTGAGCTGTGGTGAAGGTTGCAGACGTGGCTCGGATCCCGCGTTGCTGTGGCTGTGGAGTAGGTCAGCGGCTACAGCTCGGATTAGGCCCGTAGCCTGGGAACTTCCACATGCTGCAGGTGTGGCCCTAAAAGACAAAAAGATGACAACAACAACAACAAAATAAACTTGGAACTCCTGCCAGTGGCTGAGAATCCAACTGCAATGGCCCAGGGTCACTGCGGAGGCACGGGTTTGGTTCCGGGACAGGTGCGGCGGGTTAAAGGGTTTTGGCGGCTCAGAGTCGATCCCAGGCCTGGGAACTTCCATACGCCTTGGGTGTAGCCATAAAAAAAAAAAATAAATAGATAAAAGCTACAATCTAAACCACTGGCGTTCCACTTAGGCAAAAATGGTACCAGAGACGTTTGGGGTCTGAACGCTGTGTGTTTCTGTTAACTTTTCTGTGTAACTCCACCAGAAGCTCTTTAAGGCTGGGTCTCTATTTCATTCTCTTGTTTTCTCTGAATTTTTTTGGCTGTGCCTGTGGCATGTGGTTCACCGGCCCAGGACTGAACCCGTACCACAGCAGTGACCGCACTGGATCCTTAGCCCGCTGCGCCACCAGGGAACCGCAGGGACTCCGGTTTGTACCCTCGCCCCGCTCTCTCTCAATCTGTTAGACCCTTCACGACTCCCCCTCCGAGGGCTGTGGGATGCTTAGTGGAAGATTCTGGGCCCAGCGGAACATTCTGGCCAGAGGGCAAGGTTCGTAGTCCCCTAAGAGGAGCCCTCCCTGTGCCCACGTCCTCTTGCCGGCAGCTGGGCTGTGGTGACTCACTGAGCTGGCATTTCTTGGGTCTGCTTGGTGACCCCAAACCCTGACTCCATGAGCAGCCTGAAAAGAGAAACTCCTTGGCTTTATCGCTGAAAACCCGTGGTTTATTTTCCTAAAAATAAGAAATGGGGGGACTCTTTGGTTATTGTTCAAATAAATCGAACACAAAAGCAACAAATAGGAGTTCCCGTCATGGCTCAGTGGTTAACGAATCCGACTAGGAACCATGAGGTTGCGGGTTCGATCCCTGGCCTCGCTCAGTGGGTTAAGGATCTGGCATTGCCGTGAGCTGTGGTGTAGGTTGCAGACGTGGCTTGGATCCCGCATTGCTGTGGCTGTGGCAAAGGCTGGCAGCTACAGCTCCTGTTAGACCCCCTAGCCTGGGAACCTCCATATGCCACGGGTGTGGCCCTAGATAAGGCAAAAAAAAAAGCAACGAATAAAAATAAGCTGGATGTTGAAGCAGCGTGTTGAAAAACAAAGCACCGGCTACTGTCTACTTGGGGAAAAAATATTAAAAACCCACAGATCCCATTGTAATTGGCGCTCAGCACCAGGAAGGCTAGTTCGAGGCATTCTGTGGCGAAGCTCCTGGAAGGATGGCTGAGGGGTATTAGAAAATGTTTTCTCTCCTGCTGGGCTTATCTGGCAGGAAAGGAGCCACTTATAACCAGTGTGGATGTTTTTACCAGGCTGCCTCTGAACTTTAACCCACTGTTGCAACTGGGGTCACTGCCGAAGGGGCAGGAGCCAGGCCGCTGTGCAGGTCACGCGACCAGGAGCCTGGTGTCAGCCTCATGCTCTGACCTGCGGGCTGGAGAGAGGTGTCAGTGCCTGGCGGGTGGGCCCCGGCTCGTGGATACCGGCTCCAGAGGGAGCCAGGCTTCTGACATCTGCTTTTCCTGGGGTGGGGTGGGGGCACGCACACCTTTTACGGACCCATCCGGCTCCCCGTTCTGGGTCGCACGCCCTGCAGTCTTTGCCCGATGGCTGGGCCCTGGTTGATTTTGCTTCTTGGCCAACTTGCCATTTAATAGTGCCATGAATCAGAAGGCGTGATCAACCCGTACCCAGGCGTGCTGCAGCCCACAGAAGCCGCCGGCGTTCTGGCCTCCCCAGCCCTGGCTGAGTTTCAGGGCTGCGCCCCCCACCCCGGCGGGCTTGGCTCCCTTTCCCTTCCCCATCCCCCTGCCCCGAGAGTCCCTCCCTCGCTGCCAACAGCTCAGGGTGGAGAGTGGCTTTCTTGGAACCCCATGGAGGTACCAAACCTCGTTGGGGGCGGGGGTGGGGTCAGAGCTGAGCGGATGGGTGCACCCATTCTGTGTCCCCAGAGTGGTCTCAGCCCCGAGGCTCATGACCTTCCTGGGCCGGAGATCGGATCCCGGCAGCAGCTGCAGCCTCAGCTGGGCAACGCCGGACCCTTGGACCCCCCCGCTGTGCCCGGCCGGGATGGAAGCGCCTCGCAGAGCTCCCGAGACGCTGCCAGTCCCGTTGCACCACAGGGGAACTCCCTGGCATGATACTTTTGGGTTTACAGGCATCTGAAGAAGCAGGAGGGTAAATTTCCGTGCAGAATTATATAATTTTCAATCCGAGACCCTCGGAGCCCTCCCGTTATCTCCTCTGGGCCAGCGTGGTCAGGCTGCTGGTTTCCATAACCTCAAGAGCACGTAGCCTTTTCAATTTAATTCGATTTTTGGTGGGAGGCACATGGGGTCAGAAAGAAAGATGCCCCACATCTGGCTTCTCCACTTTGTGCAGAGATTGGTTCAGAGGGGAAGCAAGCCTGGGGTGGGCTGGATTTGGACTGGGTGGGGGGCAGGGCAAGCAGAGGGAGACAGGGCCTGTGCTTCTGGAACACAAAGGGGTTTTTTTTTGGGGGGGGGTCTTAGCTTTTGCAGACAATTTACAGTCCAGGAGCCTTTAGCCCTTCTTTTCCTGTGCCAGTGAGCTTTCCAGAAATCTTTGCTCCACAGCACCCAAGTTCCCTTGCTTGGGTGGGTGCCGGGGTGATTGGGAAAAAGTGGCTAAAGCCTTGGAGATGCTGAAAGCAGAAGGGCCTCAGGGAGCTAATTAAGAGACCCTTCGGGCTGAGCGGCTGGCCGTGTCCTTCTCGCTCCGTGGCTGAGGCTTCTCCATCCTCCACCTGCTGATGGAGACACACGGCCAGCCGCCTCTCCCCTGCGTCACCCCATGAGGAGCTCTCTGCCCAGCGCGGGAGCTCTGGAGATCGTGGCTGCCACATAGGCAATGAGTCAGCATCCAGCCTCCTGCAGGCCCTGCGAACCCGCCAGGATGCTCGGCCGCTCGGGTTAATATTAACCGTCCAGGCGGGCCCAGGGCAGATCCACGAAGGGAGGCACGGTGTCCCAGGCGGGTGGTCGGGAGCCGGGGGTCCTCTTAACCTGGGCCCTGCAGTTCGCCCACTTAGTCCCTCCCGAAGTTCATTTTCTTCTTCCTGCTGCCCAGGTGTTCCGGCGAAACACAGCACCCGGCTTGGCCCCTGTGGGAGAGGGGCCCCAGGGCCGAGGGTGTTTGTGATGTTTTTCAGAAGTTAAGAAGGGCTTTGGGGTCAGAGCTGGGTTAGAGGTCAAGGTCCACGGCTGATGGCTTTAAGGCCTCGAGACGGCTATTTTCTAAGCTGTCGTTTCCTCATCAGAGGAAAACAGACAGCACAGTATGTACAAAAGTACCGAGGCGGGGTAGCTGTTATCTTTCTTTTTTTATGAATGGCCGTTTCCCTTGCCTCTTTCCCCTAAGATGTGGCCTTCCTGCCACCGACCTAACAGGGGAACTTCTCAGCAAATCCGCCTGGAAGCATGTAGGTGGAATTTTATGCACATTAGTGAGTGCTGGGTTTTCCTTCCCCGGGCGGTGCGAGGGGGGAGGGTGGCCGCGTGCACAGAGGTGGGGGGGACCGCACAGCAGGCGCTGTGCCCGGCCACACACACTCGTCACGGGCACTGAGGGGCTGCAAAGGGTCGAGTCGCCCCTAGAGGGGATTTCTTTAGTCATCCCACATCCGTTGGTGGGCCTGAGATGCCTAGTTTTTTTTTTTTTTTTTTTAAGGGTCGCACCTGCAGCCTATGGAAGTTCCCAGGCTGGGGAGAGATTCGGAGCTACAGCTACCGGCCTGCGCCACAGCCACAGCGACGCGGGATCCGAGCAGTGTCTGCGACCTACACCACAGCTCACGACAACACCGAATCCTTAACCCTCGGAGCGGGGCCAGGGATGGAACCTGCAACCTCACGGATCCTAGTCGGGTTCGTTCACGCTGAGCCATGACGGGACCTCCCTGAGGTGCCTAGATCGGGAGCGAGGACTCCAGCCTTGGGGATTTGGGCAAAAGGGTGATGAAGGGGCCGTGTCCTGTCGCATCTCCTGTCCTTGGAGGCTTATCACTCACCGGCAGATAACCAGATGACTCACGGGGGTGGCTTAAGTCCTTCCGGGATTGTTCATGGCCAGCTCTCTGGAAGTTGAGGAAAACAAGCAAAAAGAGGAAGATTTGCTTGTTTGCTGGACAAATATTTACCAAGCACCACGATGTGACAGTCTGTTCTAAGCCACAGAAGATTCTAAGCAAGGCCAGCAAGTTCCAGTCGCCCTGCAGCGTCGGTTCCAGTGCGAGACGACAGGAAATAAATAAGGCTCTCAAATAAATAAACAAGAGAGCAGTAAGCGCCGTGAAGATAAAGAACCAGGCGTGTTTCTCAAATTTGCACATGCATCAGACTCACACGGAAGGCCAGTTACACATAAGACGGCCGGGCCCCACCCCAGCCACGTGTTTCTGGTTCCGTGTGTCTGAGGAGGGGCTGGAGAGTTCGCCTTTCTAGTAAGTTCTCAGGTGGTGCTGGTCCACATGCTGAGAAGGACAGGCTAGGGTCTCCGGTCTCTACTTCTGTCCCCGTTCAGGAGAACATTTGGAATCTCATTGCTCTGGGGGACTGGCCGTCTACCTGGTCTCAGGGCATGATGCTCCCCGTGGCCTAGAATATTCCCAGCTGTTCGTTGGTTCTCATGGAGGCCAGATCTGAGTCTAAATATTTCAGGAACCTCATCGCTACCAAAGAGAAGGACATCCTTAGCTCTGGGGCTCACGGAGCCCTTCTCACCATCGGGTCGTAGTGTTTTGGGAAAAACCTGTATGTGAAATAGAGATAAAAGGCATTAATAGGTCATAATTTCCCTGAGGGCGGAACATATAACTTCTCCACCTTCTAACCACAGGGTCTAGCAGCGTGCCTGCCCTAACGGTAGGTCACGCCTGCTTGTTGATTGCAGATATTCATTCAATCGTTTATTCACAACCAGGGACTTTGCTCAGAGCTGGGGGAGTCTAATGGCAAAGACAGAGCCAGGCCCTGCTCTCGTGGAGTTTATGGTCTACGTCCGGGATGTCGACAAATTAGCAGGTGGTTACTGTGGAGGGTGTTGCCTTAAATTCAGTGCCAGGAGTGGGACTGGGTCCTATGGAAATATATGGCTTAGGGACGTCCGGCAGGCTTCCTGGAAGCAGTGGCATATAGCACAGGTGAGAGCCGGGTGGACAAGCAGGAGTCTGCGTTTGCACAGGCCCAGAGGTGGGAGGCACAGCCCCTGACTTGGCCCTGTTCAGGACAGCTGGGGCCAAGAATTGGGACTCGACCTTGAAGGGGCTTGCGGGGTCAGTCCACGTTGGGGCCCACGAGAAAACGTCTTAGGAGTCACTGGCTACTCGCTATTGTCACTAAGTGTAAAGGTTCTGATTTATACCCTGAGTGGGAGTCGGTCAGACACCCAGGTTGGGAAAGCTTGCTTTGGCGATAATTGGATTCTGTTTGGAGTTGGCTCTGTTTGCAGATCCTGGTTCCCAGGTGCCACCTCCTCTTGCCTGTCGGACGGGGAGGGCTGGGCAAACCAGTTCGGATGAAGGAAGAAGCTCGTTGAACTCTTCACCATCAAAGAGTCTTCTTGGAACAAAAGTGACAAGTCTATTACGGTGTGGTTTTGGGGGAAAGGATTGGGTCCAAAATGGTCATTGAAATACTAGAATATAATTTTAGTGCCCGGTGAAGCACAGAAAATTTCCTGTGAGCTCTGTCTGCCTCCCTGGCATGTAGACCTGGCTAATGACTCCATGACCTGGGTTAAGTCAGTTAACCCCTTGGCACCTGACTTCTTTTTTTTTTTTCCCCCTAGGGCCTCACCCACGGCATATGGAAGTTCCCAGGCTAAGGGTCGAATTGGAGCTGTAGCTGCTGGCCCACGCCACATCCACAGCAATGCCAGATCCAAGCCACATCTGCATTCTACACTGCAGCTCACGGCAATGCCAGATCCTTAACCCACTGAGTGAGGCCAGGGATTGAACCCGCATCCTTATGGATACTAGTCAGGTTTGTTACCCCTGAGCCACAGCGGAAACTCTGGCACCTGACTTTTTATAGTTTCAAAATAAGAATAGACTCTGCGTCTTTGAAGGTCCTGGGGCTGTTGTGTATAGAAATGAGAGAGTGTTTGTGAAAGCACTGGGCTCCTGGAGGAAAGGTGAAACGTCTGGGATGTTGATTGTTAAAGGCGTTTGATTGGTGCGGCAGTTGTCACTGCTCTCGCTGTGTGTGTGTGCCTAATGGTTAACGATTCAGCCCCGGATCTGTATCTAGTTTATTTCCATAAAAATACTTTCTGCTTGCTTTTATACAGATCTTTTTCTAGTTTATTTATATTAAGAATTGTATGCTCAGAAGCCTTCGCTTAATAAAACATCCCCAAGATAAAGAGAATGGGCCAAACACACCTCTCGCAGTTAATATTTAATGTACTTGGAGAAACAGCAGGGTTCGAGCTAAAAGCCTGTGTTTTGTGTGACGTGTGGATGGTCTCGACAACTCTTAGAGTCCCTTTCCTTTTAGAAATGTTGCTTCTCATGGTGACTGCACTCCCCGCTCTCTTGGCCAGGCTGCGCCCCCTTGAAGAACTCGGGTCTCGCTCAGATTTGAAGACTGACCAACAGCCTCTTGTCCCCATGGACTTGTTCTCTAGCCAGGCATCCTCTAGCTGCAGCTGACCTGGACCTTCTCCCTTCCACCTGGGCTCTTTTGACCCTCGGAAATACTGAGGACCCAGACTGGCGTTACATGGAGGGAAGGCATGCAGAATTTTCTAATTGGTCTGGGTGTTCTATTTCTCAGGCTGGCTCATACTTTTCTTTTGCAGACATGAAAGAAATCCTCAGCTCAGGACACAGACTCTGGACACAGGCAGAGAGCCTTTTCCTGGGGTCTCTCTCTCTCTCTCTCTTTTTTTTTTTCATGCCTGATTTCCTTCCCGTTTCTCTGTACCGTTTTGAAGAATGGCCTGGCAGGTGGAGAAAACTTCCATGTTAAAATGTGAGCTGTGTGCTTGGTGTAAGCAAGGGGAAAGTCACTGATCCTAAGAGGCTAAGGCCAGATGCAAAATGCAGTTCGTGGTTGAGAAAATAAACTCTCTCTCTCTCTCTTTTTTTTTTTGATAAAAACCCTGAGGTTCAACACGCGGATTCCTAAAGGAAAGCTAAGTGCCTTCAATCAATCTTCAGATGAAGCATATAAAGCCAACTACTGTTCTTCCTCATGTGATGTATTAAGGGATTGTAATTGGAACTAGAGTTAAATTTCTATATTCTTTTTTTATCCCAATGGATGAAAATTAGTTTATTCAGTAATATTTATTGTGGGGTTTTTGTTGTTTTTTTGTTTCTGAAATTTAATGACATTTTGGAATTCTCTTGTACGTTAAGGATCCGACATTGTCACTGCAGTGGCTTGGATTGCTACTGTGGCGTGGGTTCGATCCCTGGCCCAGGAACTTCCACATGCTGAAAGTGTGGTCAAAAAAGGAAAAGAAATTCAGTGACATTTTATTGAACCGAATATATGAAAAACCTTATCATTTTAACATAAGTATAAAATTATTACTATTGTGTCTTTTTTTTTTTCTTTTCCTTTTTAGGGCCGCACCCGTAGCATATGGAGGTTTCCAGGCTAGTAGTCGAACTGGAGCTGCTGTTGCTGGCCTATGCCAGAGTCACAGCAACTCAAGATCTGAGCCACATCTGCCACCTACACCACAGCTTGCGGCAAAGCTGCATTTTAACCCCACTGAGCGAGGCCGAGGATCCGACCTACATCCTCATGGATACTAGTTGGGTTCTTAACCTGGTGAGCCACGACGGGAACCCCTAAGTGTAAAATTATAATGAGATAATTTATATACTATTATTATTATTATTATTTTGTCTTTTTGCCCCATCTAGGGCCTCACTTGCAGCATATGGAGGTTCCCAGGCTAGGGGTCTAACAGGAGCTGTAGCCGCCAGCCTACACCACAGCCACAGCAACGCGGGATCCGAGCCGCGTCTGCAACCTACACCACAGCTCACGGCAACGCCAGATCCTCAATCCACTGAGCAAGGCCAGGGATCGAATCTGCAACGCCATGGTTTCTAATTGGATTCGTTAACCACTGATCCACGAAGGGAACTCCTAGAGACTTTTCTTTCAGCCTGAATCTCGCTTACATAACATAAAGTAAGATGAAATTAATTTAAGAAGGAAAAACGTAAGTTGCAAAATTCAAGCAGAGACTAACTGACGGACTGGCGTGGCCTGGGGCCGGTCTTCCTGCTCGCCTCCAGGAATCTGGGGAAGTGAAACAGGCTTCTTATCTACATACGCGTCTGCAGCTCTGGGGTCGGAGGCCCCCCTGAACTCGCAGCAGATCCAGACCCGTCATCTCCCTTCCCTAAACCACGCGGCCCCTCAAGCCCTTCCCGAGTAGCGCGCTGTTAGCACTCAGTCCTTTCCAGGCTGTGCTCATCCTTTCCAGGCCATGCTCACGTGTTCTCAGTTATAGGACGGAGACGATGACGGTGACAAGACAGTTGGCTCGGTGGGGTGGGGATCCGAGGAGGGCTGGTGCTGTGGGGCGGGGTGATGGGGACAGCAGAGCTGGAGGAGACGCCCCCCAAGGAAAAGCAACAGGGCTTTGGGGGTGAAGAAGGATGGGGTCCGTGCTCCTAAGCCCGAACTCGTGTTTAATTACATGAGTAGCGGAAGAGAGGGAAATCCAGAACCAGAAAGGTTCTGTTTCCGCCTACCAGAGGGACATTCTCGATGATTCCATGGGAGCCCGAGGTATTTAAGGATCCGTGGCAACTCTCTGGTGGGAACAGTACAACCATTTCGCGGCTCTGCCGAGACACCTTCAAAGTGGTGATCTTTGCATTCCCAATTTCAGTAAGTTAACTCTATGGGAAATGGGGAAAAAAAAAAGGTGAAAGGGACCTGCTTTTGTCCTTGGAGCTTGGGTGACCTCAGGACCATAAAGCTCGCCTTATCTCCCGGCCCCCAGGTGGGTCCCTCTGCGTGCCCCATAGCACCGATTACTCACTTTTTTTTTTTAACCACTGGCGTCACTTTGTAATCTGCTATGCTTTGTCCTTCCCTCTGGACTCTGGGGTCCTCGGGTGGGGGCCTGCGTCACGACCCTGCGTGTTCCTCTCCTCCTGCACGGAGAGGGCGCTGAGCTTGTCCTCGGTGAGCGAGCGACTGAAGGGTGAGTCGTGAGCTATGACTTGCCTCCAGGACTGGCTTCGAGAATTCGGCAGCCCCTGCAGGCTACAGGCGTGTACCGAGAGGGTCCGTCGCAGGGAGGTGGCCGTCCACATGGCTCCATCCCGGTTCCGTGATGACTCCCAGACCAATGAATTTCTGATTCTTTGTCCAGTTATAGGGCATAGCCCACGGGGCTTTTCTCTGCAGTTCCTTAAGAAGTAGAGGCACACCTCATTTTATTGTGCTTTGCAGCATTGCAGTTTTTAATAAATTGAAGGTTTGGTGTGTGTTGTCGGGTGATGGTTACCTTTTTTTTTTTGCAGTAAAGTGTTTTATTTTCTTTTCCTTCGCTTTCCTATGCTTTTTAGGGCCACACCCGCGGCATATGGAGGTTCCCAGGCTAGGGGTCTAATCGGAGCTGTAGTCGCCGGCCGATGCCACAGTCACAGCAACGTGGGATCCTAGCTGTACCTGTGACCTACACCACAGCTCATGCCATTGCCAGATCCTTAGCGAGGCCAGGGATCGAACCTGCATCCTCAAGGATACTAGTCCTGTTCTTAACCTGCTGAGCTACAGCAGGAACTCCTGCAATAGTGTTTTCAATGAAGGTTATGTGCATTGTTTTTTAGACACAATGTGAGTTGCACTTACGAGATTAGGTGTTGGGTAAACATAACATCTGAAGCACAGTGTGACTTGCTTTGCTGGGTTCCTTGCCGTACCGTGGTGGCCTGGGCCGAGCCGCGCTGTCCCTGAGGTCCGCGACGTGTGTTCTGCTCCGTTCTGACTTGTGCTTCGCGTCCAGGCGGAACTCCCTTCCAGCTCATTTGCCACCGAAGGAAAAGATCCCTCAGATCCTCAGTCCTGGGGCAGGCGCGCCCCAGGTGGGACCCCACCAACCCTCTCTTCCTTCTCTGGACTCTGCTTTGATCTACTGTATCTCGGAAACGGGAGGTGGCCTGAGGCGTGGGTCCTCCCGTGTTTACCCGGTAGCGGTGAAGTCTTAACCAAAAAACCACGGTTCCAGAGTCCTCCGTGCTGAGCAGGGAGCCCGAGGGCTGGGGCGGCTGAGCACAGATGGCGGGAGGGGCCTTCTGCTTTGCAAGGGCGGGTGTCCTCCCCCTGAGGGCGTGCAGGCTGGGGGCAGGGACCACTTGTCCGTGGTTGGCTTGGGGAGCAAGCAGGAAGGAGCATGGGGCCAAGGGGAGACCCCATCCCGGAGAGGGCTTTGTCCACCTGCCAGATGAAAAATTCACACCCTGCAGCTCTCTTGCGGTACCACGGGCTAAGCATCCAGCGAAGTCCCTGCGGCGGCTTGGGTTGCTGCCGTGGCGCGAGTTCGATCCCTTGCCTGGGAACTTCTGCAGGCTGAGAGTGCGGCCAGAAAGGATGGAAATCCACACCCATGAGTGTTTATTGGACTCTGGTCAAGGGGGAGCCACTGGGCACAGGGATAGGAGTCACAGGGACAAGCAAGCAAGGGAGTGGGGCTCAGAGGGTGCGCCGGGGTGGGAAGCGAGCGGGGAGTGGGGCTCAGAGGGTGCGCCGGGGTGGGAAGCGAGCGGGGAGGCGGCGAGGCTCGGCTCTGGAGAGAGAGAGACACGTGGCAGCAAAGTTCCCCGGGAGACGCTAGAATGAAGGTTCTGGAACCGCAGCATGGCTGGCGGGCAGGGGTGCCTCCCCTGGGCCCATATTCAAGTTACCTGGGCATTTTATTCCGATGCTGGGCCCTTTTCCAAGAGCGTCAGTGTAATCGGCTTGGGCTTTGGCCCAGGTGATTCTAATGTGCCTGCTGCTTGAGAGGGAAGGGGGCGCTCCGTCTCCCGGAGGGGGGGGGAGAGGAGGCCGGTGGGAAACGGGGGAGAGTCATCTGTGTATCGCTTGTTTTTCCAGCTCTTTCAGCCGCACTGCTCAGCCTCTGAAATGCCACGACTACCCCAGAAGACTTGGGGTGTCCGTCCAAGGGAGGAGCTGCAGGCGGCATGCGCTGTGGGTCTGGGGGGCAGGACTGGAGCCCCAGAGGGGGTGGGATGGGGGGAAGGTCAAGGTGGAAAGGAGACACCAGCGGGGGCGGGCCAGGGCCACTGCTGGGGGCTGGAGATCCATCACCAAGATGATGCGTCTTCTTCCTGCGACGTGGCTGGTACAGGCCCTCCCGTGGCCTCCTCGGTTGCTCCGGGCGACTTCTGTGGGCGTGCGGAGCAGGTCCGGTCACTTTCAGCTCGTGGATGAGGAAATAACCACAGAGAAGGTTCTGTCCCTTTCCAGAAGGGGCTAGGATGGCCTGGGGCTCGGCGACTTCCGTTCCAGGGGTCGGTGCTGTTTCTGGGAGCTGGTGAGTGCCGCAGGCTGCCGCGCTCTCGGGACAGGCCTGGGCGTGACCCGATGGGCCCGGGTCCCTGGTCGCTGAGTTAGTCTGGCTCTTGCAGGTGGGGAAGAGCGGAGACCAAGGCCGGTTGCTGCAGGTGATGGGGGTTTGGAGGAAGGACAGTCAGAGAAGGAGGAGGCTACAAATGTTCCCACGGGCCTCTTGGGGAGCTTGTACAAGGTCTCGTGTTAGCTAGCAACTGCTGTTTTCCTCGCAGAAGTGGTGATTTCCTACCATTGGGGTACTCACCCCGCCATCTCTTCTCTCTGCTGTCTCAAGGCTCCCGCTTTCTGCCATTATCGTACGGCTATTTCCTGTTGCCCCCTGCTCCCTGGAGCTCCTCTCCACGTGTGTTAGATTTAGGGGTCCCTGCACGATAATGAGCCCGGGATGGGGTCACAGTGTACCTACCAGGCTGGTCTCCAGGTGGCTGCGTTGGGGTGAGTCTGACACCTGGCCCAGCAAGCCGAGGCCGAGATGGCAGGGTGACGGGACGCAGAGCCGGGGTCCCAGCTGCCCGTGGCGTGGTGGGTCCCCAGAGCAGCGGCTCCATGCCCTGTCAAAGCAACACAGAGTCCCTGTCCTCGGGGGTCTGGGAAGAACTGGGACACTCAGCAGTTCTCCAGAAAGTCCAGGATTTCCAGACCAAGGGAATGAGAGGCCATTTCCTGCTCCAGAACGGAAATGTTGGACAGGCATGTGGTTCCTGGAGCAGCCTTCGAGACCATGCACACCCCCGCCCGACATTTCTGTTCTGGAACATGAAATCGCCTCGGGTGAAACAGCGGGCAGAGGCGCAGGAGATGATAACGGGCACCCGAGGCCGCGCTGATGGTCCATAGGCCCTCCTGCCCGGGCCGATCCGGATTCTGGACACTGAAGCCGGGCTGGGCTGGCAGGAAGGGTCCGTGAGCTCCAGCCGTGGGCGCAGGTAGGTAGGAACACTGATGGACAGACCGAGGCCACAGCGGTGGCCCACGTGCAGCAAACCACGAAGACACCATGTCTTCATGGAAAAGGTGACTTTACACACAGCACTTGGCGTCAGGACCCGTACTGAAATGAACACTCGCCCATGCAGAGCTCAGGATAAGGAGGGGGTGGCGGTGGGTGGTGAGTCCCCTGAGAATGTTCCACACGGGCTGGAGGGCGCCTGGCCCTGTCCGGCCCTGGGGCTGCCGGCGTGGGCCTGGGCGGAGGTGGAGGTTGGATCCCCTGCTTTGATGATCCTCCACCATCTGACAGCACGTGACTGCGGGGCCCGGGTTCTGCCTTTGCCAGGTCTACCTGCCATTGCCAGGGCTTCGCCAGTCCCTCCGCCTTCAGAGCCAGTCCTGCTCACGCCCTGCTGTCCATTAGGTCGACGGTGACTCATTCGAGATGCACGTTGTCTGGATGAAACGTAATTCAAAGCAAATACAAAGAGAATAGGGTCTATGTGTATGTTTCAGCTATTTCTCACAAAGCCACCCCTGCCAAAGCGAACTGAAGTCAGAGCGAGTATATTCTTTTAAAGACTCTTTGGAGTTCCCTGGTGGCTCATCAGGTTAAGGAACTGGTGTTGTCACTGCTGTGGCGCAGGTTCCATCCCTGGCCCGGCCTGGGAACCTCCACATGCCGTGAGCACAGCCAAAAAAAAAAGCTCTTGGCGTTTCTGTTATGGCTCAACGGGTTAGGAACCCAATGTAGGAGTTCCTG
This sequence comes from Catagonus wagneri, assembly GCA_004024745.2. NCBI lineage: Eukaryota > Metazoa > Chordata > Mammalia > Artiodactyla > Tayassuidae > Catagonus > Catagonus wagneri. The sequence goes on from PVHT021183524.1 coordinate 30,524,477, forward strand.
TTGTGGCTCCATGGTAATGAACCCTACTGGCATCCATGAGGACGAGGGTTCCATCCCTGGCCCCGCTCAGTGGGTTAAGGATCCGGCATTGCTGTGAGCTGTGGTGTAGGTCACAGACAGGACTTGGATCTGGCATTGCCACAAGCTGTGGTGTAGGCCAGCAGCTGCAGCTCCAATTCAATCCCTAGCCTGGGAACTTCCATATGCTGCAGATGCAGCCATGAAAAGAAGAAAACAAAAAGTCCCTTTGAAGATGATGACCGATGTGGCCCTCTGTCTGGGGTATGAGCGCCTGCTCCACCCCCGGAGGAAAGGAGAGAAAAGAAGAAAACAAAGCCGCTTTGTCCTGCATCGGCCCCGCTCTGTACTGTCCGGCACGGGGTTACTTATGTGAGTCCTGCCCGTCTTTCTGGCTAGAATGTGGGTCTCTGTGCAGGATTCAGGCCTTTTCATGACGTCGCCTCGAGTGGTCCACACGCACCTTCCGGACCCACCCCATCAATGGAGCCTCGCACTCGGCCAGGGCGGTGAGTGGCGTGACCACGACACACTCATTTGGTAGATGAGGCTTAAACTGCCCCCCTCGGGTGAGAGGCAGCAGTCATTTCAGGAACCAGAAACGGGCTTTGAATCCTGGCTCTGTGATCTTACGCAGGGCGCTTCCTGTTTCCAAGCCTTGGTTTTCTCATCTATGAAAAGATAACCTTGACCTCATAAAAGTACGATGACGCTTGAGGGAGTTGTTCTACACATAAGACTTTCAGCACCTTACCTATCACAGGGCAAACGCTCGTGAATGCTGGGTGCTGCGAGCAGAAAGCCCGGGTCTTGCTCCTCTGTGCGCGTGTTCATTATTTATTGAGCAATTACTATATGCTAAGCCTTGTGCTATGCGCTCTGAACCGGTTAATCCTCACGGTACAGTGTGTGTTTTCCCTTCCTGTTTCAGGGATGAGGAGATGGAGCCCCAGGGAGTTTAAGTTCTTCACTGAGGTCACCCCACTGTTAAGTGACTCAGCCAATATTTAAATCCACATCTTGCTAACGTTTATGACTGTGCTTCTCACCTTTATGCTAAGTTGCCTCTCCTTAGGGCCTGAGCTCGGTTCTGAGTTCAAAAGGAGGCCAGAAAGACCTTTCGGCCCTGCCAGGTCACCTGCGTTAACGTCGCCAGTCTGGTTGGCTTGCGAGCCACCCAGGCGTGCAGAGGACGTGTGAGTTACGGCTACAGAAGGGTCAGTGGACGAGCCGCCGGGGCCGTCGCGCTCGGTAATCTGTGTCATTCCGGCCCTCAGTGAGGAAGCGGACTCCACCGGACGCACAGCTGTGTCTACACAGCTCCTGGGAGGCGAGCCCCCTGTTCCTGGTCTGATTTCTGCTGCCTCGGCCAGACCCAGGTCACGGGTTCTGGAAACTAGAATATAGAGAATGGAGAAACAACAGGGACCTACAGTGTAGCACAGGGAACTATATCCGATATCTGTAGTAAAACTGAATGGAAAAGAATAAGAAAAAGAAAGTAGGTGTGACTAAATCACTTTGCTGTACAGCAGAAATTAACACAGCATTGTCAAACAACTATACTTTTTTCATTTTTTTCTTTCTTTTTTGGTCTTTTTGTCGTTCTAGGGCTGCACCAGCGGCATGTGGAACTTCCCAGGCTAGGGGTCTAATAGGAGCTACAGCTGCCAGCTTACACTACAGCCAAAGCAATGCAGGATCTGAGCCATGTATGCGACCTACACCACAGCTCACGGCAATGCCGGATCCTTAACCCACTGAGCAAGGCCAGGGATCGAACACGCAACCTCATGGTTCCTAGTCGGATTCATTTCTGTTGAGTCACAATGGGAATTTCTCAACCAAATATTCACTGGCAGGTAGTATTTCCTGAGCATCCCTTTTTTTTTTTTTTGGCTGCACCTGCAGCACACAAAAGTTCCCAGGCCAGGGATCAAAACTGCACCACAGGAATTCTGTTGTAGTTCAGCACTAACGAACCCAACTAGTATCCATGAGGATAGGGGTTCGATCCCTGGACTTGCTCAGTGGGTCAAGAATCCGCTGTTGCCCTGAGCTGTGGTGTAGATCGCGGACGAGGCTCGGATCCCTAATTGCTGTGGCTGTGGTGTAGGGAAGCAACTATAGCTCCTATTTGACCCCTAGCCTGGGAACTTCCATATGCCGCAGGTTCAGCCCTAAAACAAAACAAAACAAAACAAAACAAAACAAAACAAAACAAAAATGGGGGAGTTCCTGTCGTGGCTCAGTGGTTAATGAATCCGACTAGGAACCATGAGGCTGCGGGTTCAATCCCTGGCCTCGCTTAGTGGGTTAAGGATCCGGTGTTGCCGTGAGCTGTGGTGTAGGTTGCAGACATGGCTTGGATCCTGCGTTGCTGTGGCTGTGACTGTGGCCGGCAGCTACAGCTCCGATTAGACCTCTAGCCTGGGAATCTCCATATGCCGCGGGTGCGGCCATAAAAGGACAAAAAACAAAAACGACAACAAACAAAAAAATGGGGAACTATGTAATTTTCAAGGGTCCGAACTTTCGGATGAAAATATTTAAATAATTACGTAGACTTATTTTCATTTTCAGGGAGAAGTTTGGCAGCATGTTAACCCAAGCTGAACTGGATTATTAATCCTGTTTTCTCAGTGTTTGACTTCGTTTGCACATGTGTCCTTGGCATGGACTAGAAGTTCGTGTGCTTCTTGTTGAATTCACAAAAAAAGTGGCCTTGCCTGCTTATTTTTCTTTTCCTTTTCCTTTTTTTTTTTTTTTTTGGCTGCTCCATGGCATATGGAGTTCCCGGGCCAGGGGTCAGACCCAAGCTGTAGTTGTGACCTACGCCACACCTGCGGCAATGCCGGATCCTTAACCCACTGTACCAGGCGGGGGATGGAACCTGAGTCCCAGCGCTCCCAAGAGGCCGCCGACCCCATGGCGCCACAGCGGGAGCTCCTGCTTATTTTCCTATTCTGCTAAAATGTGTACCATCAAATTTACCATTTTAACCGTTTTTATGTGTGCAGTTGAGGGGTATTAAGTCCATGCACGTTGTCAAGCAATCGCTACCCCTCCTCTCTGAGCTTCTTCATCTTCCCGCAGGGAAGCTCCTTCCTAATCAACCACTAAGTCCCCCTCCTTCCTTCTGCCAGCCCCTGGCAACCAGCCTTCTACTTTCTGTGTATTTGGTCACCTCTAGGGACCTCATATCGGTGGAAAAATGCAGTGTTTCTCCTTTTGTGGCTGCTTATTTCACTGAGCGTAACATCCTCAAGTCTCACCCATGGTATAGCCTATGTCAGAATTTCCTTCCTTTTTCGGGCTGAGTCATATTCCGCTGCGTGTGTGCATATCCCATTTTGCTTATCGACAAAATGGATACCCGGGTGATTTCTGCCTTCTGGCTGCTGTGAGCAGCGCTGCCAGCATTTCCAGCCTACAGGTCACGCCCCTGGTGTTCCTGTCTGAGCCCCTGCTTTCAGTTTTGTCTGCTGTTTTCTACCCTGTGTCATCTCGAGCACTGAGGGCTAACACTCCCTCCAGGCACCCAGAAGAGCACTTTGGGGGCCCCCCCATCAAGACTGTATTGTGGAGCCGAGCAAAAAAAAAACACGACGGGAAAGAGGTTTCTGACAATAAACTTGTGGCAAAGCTACTTGGCTTCCTGCTTTGGCTCCTGCTATTAAATCGCTCCCTTTCACCCCCTTCTCAGGGCACATGGAGCCGCTGATCTTTCTGTTGACTCACCAACGTGTGGTCCGCAGGGGAGCCACCCACTCGGGCACGATACTCGGCTCCTGGCGCTGGCTCGCCCTGCGACAGCCCGCACATGCTCGCTGGAGACTGGCAGCTGCCCTGTCACACCACTCTGTCACTTCCTTCCCCGTATTTCAAACTGAGCCTCTAAAGCCCGGAGCAGCCCAGCCGCCTGTTTGAGAAGTCATTAAAAAAAAAAAAAAAAATCAGCTGTTAAAGAACAGCTCAGTGCTATTTAACCAGCTTTAAAAATTTGTTTTTTTTTTTTTTTAGGTCTCAACAGCCATGTCTCTCGCACTCTTTCACCTGGCGATCTTTCTGCATTTCAGCTTCCCAGAGCCCCACACACTCATTTTGGGGGGACCCGGGGTGGGGAGGGGTAGGCCTGCCTTCATCACGGTGCAGTTATTCTGGGTCTCAAAAGGCCTCATAAATCTGCTCCCCAGATGGGAGACTCCATAAAAGGCCCCTCTCTCCGGGTGAGGCTCAGATTTCCCTTCCACTTAAGTCCAACAAATGAATAATCAAATGGATGAAGTAAATTGCGATCACCCGGCCCCAACCAACCACAACAACAAAAAGATCAGTTTTTTAAAAGGCGAGTTAAGCTGTGAATTCTGACCCTTCTCCTTCGTTTACGAGGAGCCGAGCTCGTATCAGGTCGACCCGAGACTCTTCAGAAACGGAAGTCCAGGCTGAGACCGAGGCCACTGACCACCATGCAGCTTGGAGTGAGCAAATGTCACCGTCTTGACTTCCTTCCTTCCTTCCTTCCTTCCTTCCTTCCTTCCTTCCTTCCTTCCTTCCTTCCTTCCTTCTCTCCTTCCCTCCCTCCCTCCCTCCTTTCTTTCTTTCCCTTTCTTTCTTTCTTTCTTTCAAGGGCCACGCCTGCAGCGTATATGGAAGTTTGCAGGCTAGGGCTCGAATTGGAGCTGCAGCTGCCGGCCTACACCACAGCCACAGCAACGCCAGATCCGAGCTGCATCTGCGACCTGCATCACAGCTCATGGCAATGCAGGATCCTTAACCCACTGAGTGAGGCCAGGGATCGAACCCGCATCTTCACTGATATTAATCAGGCTCGTTACCGCTGCGCCACAATGGAAACTTCCCCTCCATTATTTCTTAAAAGGAATTACGTAAGACAAATTTGAGTTTACTGGCATTGTTTATAAGAGCTGAAGATTTAATTTTTCTTCACTGAGAAATGATAAGGAAAAGGTAGGCCCAGAGGCCAAAGCACGGGGACGACAGTGTGACCTTGGGAGTGAAGCAGGTGACCCTGGATGAAGAACAGGGTCTCAGGTGCTGGTCGCCAATCTTGCTCCCAGCCCTGCTGTGTTAGGGGTGGTGGCCTGGTGCCGCCACAGGGCACTGACTAATGACACCCTGCAGGATGGCAAGCGTGGACGTCCTTGAAATCAGAAGCCAAAAGCAGTCCCCAGTCCTTCCCGACCCTCCACCCGCAACCTCCCAGCCCCTAACTGGGCAGCTGCTTTCATCGTGGGTAAAAAGCACAGTCAGTCCGGAGTTCCCATCATGGCTCATCGGAAACAAATCTGACTAGCATCCGTGAGGACGCAGGTTCTATCCCTGGCCTCGCTCAGTGGGTTAAGGATCTGGCATTGCTGTGAGCTATGGTGAAGGTCGCAGATGTGGCTTGGATCTGGCATTGCTGTGGCTGTGGTGTAGGTCGGCAGCTACAACTATGATTTGACCCCCAGCCTGGGAACCTCCATATGCCGCGGATGTGGCCATAAAAAGACAAAAACAAAAACACAGTCAGCCCTCTTTCTACCTGTTACACAATTCTCTCAGCCTCTTATGATTTTTTGTTTTCATTATAAACGTACCACACATTGAAACAATTTTAAACAATACGAAACAGCATTAAAAAAAAATCCATTTCATTCTCTTCCTTCCTACTGGTTTCTCCTCCATCTTCGCAGACTTGGATGTGAATTTTTTTTTTTTTTTTGCTTTTTGTCATTTTAGGGCCACACCTATGGCATATGGAGGTTCTCAGGCTAGGGGTCTAATCGGAGCAGTAGCTGCTGGCCTGCGCCACAGCCACAGCAACACAGGATTCGAGCCTCGTCTGTAACCTACACCACAGCTCACGGCAACGCCGGATCCTTAAACCACTGAGCAACGCCAGGGATCGAACCCACAACCTCATGGCTCCTAGTCGGATTCGATAATGCTGCGCCATGACGGGATCTCCCGGATGTGAATTTTTTTGATGTCCTATTGGATAGAAATGTAAGTCACATGTCATACAGTTTTGTTTTAAAGAAGTGGAGTCATAGCATACCTATTATTTTGCAGTTTGCTGTTCACTTAACAATATAGCATGACTGTCTTCCCAGATCACTCTATTGAGACCTAAATTCTTTGCTCTAATTTATTCAGGCCTATGGATAGACTTTCCAATTGTTTCTAGTTTTCTACTATTATGAATAATACGGCAACTGAAATCCCCTGAATATAGGTACTGAGGCCTTTACTTCCATGGAGTAGATATCTTGATGTGGGATTTCTGACTATGCCCAATTTTAATTTTAATTTATACTGAATAATTTAATTTGCAAATACAGAGCAAATCACACTGCCACCAACAACATCCAAGAGTCACAGTTTCTCCACATTCTTACAAAGATTGGATGCTGTCAGTATTTCAACTTTTTGTCAAAAGTTACATTTTAATTTCTAATCCTCTAAACTTTAGTGAGATTGAGCATTTTTTCCATAAATTTATTGCTCCTTTGCATTTCCTCTTGTGTGAATGACCTGTCTATATGTTATTTTTCTTACATTTTTTGATTGTTTCTCTTTTTATTATTAAATTATAGGGTTGAAAAATATTAGGGATGGTAACCCTAGGTCTGTTGTAATGATACAAGGATTTTCTTTTAGTCTGCGGTTTATTGTTTCACTTCATGGCGCCTTTTGTCACGCCAATACTGTGACACCGGAGCAAATTTTTCATGTAGTTAAATCTCTCAAGCTTTCTTTTTTGGCTTCTGAGATTTTTGTTTTGCTTAAGGCCTCTGTTTCAAGCAAATATCTTCTCCAAACATTTTCTTCTAAAACTTTCATTCCTTCTTCTTGACACTAAAACTCCACCTTTGGGAATTGCCATTGTGTCTCAGCAAACTCCACCTTTGGGAATTGCCACTGTGTCTCAGCGGGTTAATAACCTGACATAGTGTCGGTGAGGATGCAGGTTTGATCGCTGGCCTCGCTCAGCAGGTAAAGGATATGGACATTTTCCCCCAAGCTGTGGCATGGGTTGCAGATGTGGCTCAGATCCTGCATTGCTGGGGCTGTGGTGTAGGCTGGCAGCTGTAGCGCCAACTGGATCCCTAGCCTGGGAACTTCCATGTGCCTCCCCGCAAAACAAAAAACTCAATTTCTCCTGGAATTTATTTTTTAATATAGTATGGGGAACAGGGCGTTTAATTAAATTTTTTTTCCAAATAATTTGCAGTTACACTGACATTACTTATGAAATAATTCATTTCCCCTCTTTGAATTGATGCGCTTCCTCTCTCTCATTGAAGGTTCCCATAAGCCCTGGATCTGCTTCTGGACTCTCTGTTCTCTTTCATTGACCCATTTGTCTGTTCCTGTGCCAACTCTGTAGAGTTTATCATGTTTAAAACATTCATTCGAATACATGGAAAGGCAAGCTTCCTCACCATTTTTGTTTTAAAACGTTTGGGGCAATTTTCGTATGTGTATTCTTCCATGGAAATAGTAATATTATTTATCTGCCATGTAAACATTTATCTGATTTACCTGGCGTTCCAATTGGAATTCTTTTTATTTCAGTTATGTATTTTGCATCTCTTCTTGTTTAATTTTTACATCTTTATTTCTTTGCTCAGCGTTTCCTGTAAATTAACAATCTTTGCCTCCAGTTTATTTCCAATGTCTAGCGTCATCTTCAGCATCAACAGTCTAAAGTCTGCTTCTGGGAGGCTGATAATCTCCTCATCACTGAGCTGTTTTTCTGGGCTTTTTTCTTTCTCCCTTATCTGAGTTACAGTTTTCTGTCTTTTCATTTTTATAGGTTTTTGGTGTGGTGACTTTTTGCAGACAATAGAGTTGCAGCCTCTCTTACTTCTGGTGTTTGCCTCCCCTGTGGCTAAAGTTGGTTGGGGGGGGGTGCTTGCTGTAGGCTTCCCGATGGGAGGGACTGGTACCTGCCCACTGGTAGGTGGGGTTGATTCTTATCCCTCTGGTGGATGGGGCTTTGTCTCTGGGTGAGATTAGAGGCTGGCTGTGTGCCTGAGGGGTCTTTAGGCAGCCTGTTTACTGATGGGTGGGGCTGTGATCCCACCTGGATTAATGTTTGGCCTGGGGCTTCTCAGCGCTGATGGGAGGGACCAGATTTTCCCAAAAATAGCTACCTCCAGAGAAATGCAGGCTGATGAATGTTCCCGAGAGCTTCACCTCCAATGCCCTTCCCCCACAACAAGCCACAGTCACCCCTGTTTTCCCAGGAGATCCTCCAAGAATTGCAGTCAGGTTCCATGTGGATTCCTATGGAGACTTTGCTTTGACCTGGGACCCAGTGCACGTAAAATCTGTGTGCATTTCAGGAATGGGGTCTCCTCTTTCCCCCAGTCCCATGGAGCTGCTGCACACAAGCCCCGCTGGCCTTCAATGCCAGATGCTCCGGGGACTCTCCCTGTGCCAGATCCCCAGGTGTGCGGATTTGATGTGGGGCTCAGAACTCTCGGTCCTGTAGGTGAGTCTCTGTGATGCAGTTACTTTCCAGTCTGTGGGGCTTCCCACCCGGGAGGTATGGGGTTGCTTCTATCGCGTAATCACCCCTCCTACCTCTTGATGTGGTCCCCTCTTTGTCTTCTGGAGTAGAATATCTTTTTTGGAAGTTTACAGTCCATTTGGTTGAAGGTTGCTCGGCATTTGGTTATAGTTTTGTTGTTTTTTGGGAGAGAAATTGAGCTCCAGTCCTTTTGTTCTGCCATCTTAATCCAAAGTCCCCAATTGGAATTCCTTTTTTTTTGTCTTTTTGCCTTAACAAGGGCCGCACCTGCGGCATATGGAGGTTCCCAGGCTAGGGGTCTGACAGAAGCTGTAGTTGCCAGCCTTCGCCACAGCCACAGCAACACGGGATCCGACACCAACGTGCAACCTACACCACAGCTCATGGCAACGCCAGATCCTTAACCCACCGAGCAAGGCCAGGGATCGAATCTGCAACCTCATGGTTAGTAGTCGGATTCGTTAACCATGATGGGAACTCCTGGAATTCTTAATAAACCATTATATTAATTTTGGAGGATATATATTATTTTGCTGTTTTCTCATTCAAGATCATTTTGCTTTTTATTCTTCAGTAAAATTCTACAGCTTACTTTGTTTAAACTTTATATTTCTTGTTATATTGTTTCAAAGATTTTGTTTTCTGCTCTGTTAGGAATAAATTATTTTCTTTTTCTTTTTAATTGTTAAGACAGTATTTTAGGTTTACAACGAAATTCAGCTGGAGGCACAGAGATTTCCCATATATTCCCCGGCCCCACACGCGTTATCTGCCCCCACTGTCAAGGTCCCCCAGCAGAGGGGTAGCTCTGCTACAACTGAGGACCATCCACTGACGCATCATAATCAAGTCCACGGCTTAACGTTAGGGTTCACTGTGCTCGGTGCTGTACATTTGATGGGTTTGGACAAGCGGATAATTGCTTCCGACTCTTTCAGTCCGTTCTCAGCAAGGGTTCCCCCGGCCGCTATCACTCGGGCCAGTACAACGAAACCAAGTTCGGTTCCGAGGCAAAGCAAAACGTCTGAGCAGAGGATGGAGAAATGTGAGCTCGCCCCGAAGCACACGCTTCCCGGGAAGGAGTTCCCATCGCGGCTCAGCGGTAACCAACCCACTAGTAGTCATGAGGGCACGGGTTCGATCCCTGGCCTTGCTCAGTGGGTTAAGGATCCGGCTTGGATCTGGCGTGGCTGTGGCTGTGGCTGTGGCCTAGGCCGGTGGCTACAGCTCTGATTTGACTCCTAGCCTGGGAGCCTCCATACGCCACGGGTGCGCCTCCCCCCTTCCAAAAAAAGAAAAAGAAAAAAGGTATATGGCTCTCCTTAGGCAGTGGGCTGGGGGGGGCTGCTTTTCAGGGCTCTCGGCAGCGGGGCGGCGCTCCCATCCGGCTGACGCAGGCGCAGCAGTGCTTTCCTCGGGCCTGCGCACGGCGCGCTGGGGGGGGCGCAGAGTGCACACGGCCTGTGCCGCCATCTTGAATCCCGTGTCTCGCGGTGTTTCTGCGCACGACCCGCCGCTGAGGTGTTTGTGCAGCGGTTTCACACCAGGAGCTGCGGTCTGAGCAGACCCGCTCGGGGTTTGTCTGTGGCGCCCCTGTGAGCAGTGCAACCGGACCGAACACAGAAGAAAAGAAGAAAAAAGGTTAGACTTTTTTATTACCCAGCCTCTCTTCTCGTTTCCGGGGAGTTTTGATGGGCTTTGCACCTGCCGTGGCGACGTGCGTCCATGGTTGTGGTAGCGTTTCGAGTGTTTTCACGGCCCTAGGAACCCGTGCTTTACCTAGTCGTCCTCTAAGTTGGCAGCCGCGGACCCTTAGTGTCTCCAGCTCTGCCTTTTCCAGAATGTCATGTAGTTGGAATCATACAGTGGGGAGCCCTTTCAGACCGGCTCGTTTTGGGGAGTCCCCGTCTTGGCCCAGCGGTTAACAAACCCGACTCGTGTCCGTGAGGACGCGGGTTCCATCCCCGGCCTCGCTCAGTGGGTTAAGGATGCAGCACTGCTGTGAGCTGTGGCGAGGTCGCAGACGAGGCCCGGATCCTGTGTCGCTGGGGCTGTGGCCTAGGCCGGCGGCTACAGCTGCGACTTGACCTCCTAGTCTGGGAACCTCCATAGGCGGCAGGTGCGGCCTGAAAAAAGACAAAAAGGAAAAAAAAAAGATTGGCTTCTTTCATTAGCAACATGCGTTTACGTCTCCTATTTTTTTTTTTTGCTGCTCAGCGCATTTGCTTTTAGTGTTGCATAGCATTCCCTCGTCTAAATGCATCACAGCTTATGGGTTCACACACCGAAGACATACATCTTGGTTGCTTCTGGGTTAGGACAGTAAGGGCTCAAGGTGATGCCAAGGTCGCTGAATAGCCTTTTGTGTACACACAGGTTTTCGTCTCCTTTGGACAACGCCTAGGAGCGCGTCTGCTGGACGGTCAGGTAAGAGTCTGTTTAATTCTCTAAGAAATTGCCCGGCTTCCTCCAGAGGAGCTGTGCCCTCTTGCGTTCTCACCAGTGAGGAAGGAGCGTTCGTCTCGCGCCGCCTCCTCGTCTGCGCTTGCTGTTGCCGGTGTTCCAGGTTGTGACTCTCCTGGCCGGTGTGCCGTGGCACCTCTCCTGTGGTTTTCATTTGCGTTTCCCGGGTGATGTGATGTGGAGCGTGTCTCCATATGCTTGTATTTTCTTTGGTGAGGTGGCCTCTTTTAAAATCAGGTTGTTTGTTTTCTTATTGTGGAATTATAAGAGTTCTTTGTTTATTCTGGAAATAGTCCTGCATCAGATGTGTCTTTTGCAAATATTTTCTCCCAATCTGTGACTTGTCTTCTCATTCCCTTGCTGTTGTTTTTGCAGAAACCGAAGTTTTTAATTTTACTGAAGTTGGGCTTATCTGTTCTTTCTTTTCCTGGATGTGCCTTTGGTGTTGTATCTAAGAATCATTGCCACACCCAAGGTCATCTAGGTTTTCTCCTGTTATCTTTTAGGGGTGTCATAATGCTGTGTTTTACATTTAAGTCTGGGACCTATTTTGAGTGAATCGTTGTGAGGGGTGCAAGGTTTGTGTGTACCTTCATTTTTGGTTTTTTTTGGCATGTGGAAGTCCAGTTGTTGAAAAGACTGCCTTTGCTCCATTGTATTGCCTTTGCTCTTTTGTCAAAGATCACTTGGCTCTGTTTTTGTGGGTCTCCTGTGCTCTCTATTTTGCGCCTTTGCTCCGTTTGTCTGTTCTTTGGCCATCGCCACACTGTCCTATTTACTGTAGCTTTGAAGTAAGTTCGAAGCTGGGTAGTGTCAGTCCTCCCACCTTGTTCTTCTCCTTCATTACTGTGGTGGCTATTCTGGGTCTTTGGCCTCCATATAAACTTTAGAATCAGTTTGTAATATCCACAAAATAACTTACTGGGATTTTGACTGGGATTGCATTGAATCCATAGATCAAGGTGAGAAGACCTGGCATCTTAGCAATGTTGATTCTTCGTATCCATGGAAGATCTTTCCATTTATTTAGTTATATTTTCCATTTATTTAGTTCTATTTTGAATTGTTTTCATCAGAGTTTTGTAGTTGTCCTCATATACATCTTGTATATACTTTGATTTACTTAAGTATATTATTTTGGGTGGTGCTAATATAAATAGCATTATGGTTTTAATTTCAAATTGTTGGTATATAGGAAAGGTATTGACTTTTGCATATTACGCTTGTATCCTGCAACTCTGTTTCCTTTTTTTGGAAAATGTTTTATTTTCATTTTTAAAGTTTTATTGGAGTACAGTTGACTTACAATGTTGTCATTATTTCTTTTTTTTTTCTTTTTAGGGCCGCACCCAAGGCATATGGAGCTTCCCAGGCTAGGGTCTAATTGGAGCTACAGTTGCTGGCCCACGCCACAGCCACAGCAATACCAGATTTGAGCCACATCTGCAAACTACGCTGCATCTTGCAGCAACTCTGGATCCTTAACCCACTGAGCAAGGATTGAACATACATCCTCATGGATACTAGTTGGGTTCTTAACCTGATGAGCCACAGTGGGAACTCCTATTGTTTGTGGACTTTTTTTTGGTTGACTTTTTGATGATGGCCATTCTGGCTGGTATAAGGTGGTACCTCACAGTAGTTTTGATTTCCATTTCTCTAATAATTTGTGATGTTGAGCATCTTTTTGTGTGTTTTTGTTTTTGTTTTTAAATGAGCTGTATGAGTTGTTGTATATTTCCTTTTTTTTAAAAAACTAGTTGATTTTCAATGCGCCAATTTCTGCTGTACAGCAAAGTGACTCAGTTATAAATACATATACATTCTTTTCCTTTTGAAACTAGTTATTGCTAGCATAAATAAGAACTTTTGACTTTTGTACATTTATCATATGTAGTAGCTACTTCATCAAATTCTTTTAGTATAAAATAGAATCTCTTGGTTTTCTAGGTACACACTCATATATATCTATAGCCATATCTATGTCTTATTCTACTGTTTATCTCCTTAGTTAATTTTCCTGTCTTATTGCATGTGAGAACATGTAAAAGTAGGGAGAATAATTTTGATGAGGGAGGCATCTGTGTCATAGTCCAGATTTTAATGGAATGGCTTTAGCATTTCATTTTTTAATATAATGTTTGTTGTTGGTTTTTGATATATAGGTTTTTACCAAACTTAAAAGAAATTAGACTCGGCTCCTGGATTTTATCAAATGACTCTTTTTCTTCAATATTAATATTATTTTCCTCTTTCTAAATAAACCTCTGCCCTCAAAAAGCTTTAAAAATTGTTGCTATCAGCTGATAATAAAATTTTATGGTTGGCAGTGGACGTCACATTTGGGTAACCTGGTATATTTGTACCTTCTGGGGTCCCCAGAGGGTGTCCTTTTAGAGATGGGGGGCAGGGCACAGCGAGCCAGAAGCCAGGGCCTTACAGTAAGGGGTGGGGGTGAGGTGTCACTTCTGAAGGAGCCGAGGGAGCACTGAAGGGCAGCCAGGGCGGGGAATACCAGCTGTCATCAGTCACGATGTCAGCGGGAGCCGGGGAGCAAGGGTCGGGCTGAGAGTGGAAATCAGTAAGATCCCTCCCAAAGTGTGGGGCAGAAAATGCAAGGAACCTGTGGAGCAGATACCTGTGTCTGGATGTGACCTGCGGCCAAGGTCATGGGCCAGCGCGGGTGATGAGGTCACAGGCGTGGGTCATTGCAGTCTCGCTGGCTCAGGGCTCCTTTCAGAAGCCCAAGAGCTCGCTTCCTTGTCTTCCTTTGGGTTGTCTGGAGGAGGTGGATAGGCATCAGGAAATAAGATGCTGGGTCAAAATGAACAAGGTACTTCTCCGGTTATTATCGAATGCTTTCATCCTTTATGAAGGAAGGGTTAGCTTAAGCAAAAAAATTTTAGCTAATCCTTTAAAAAATAAAAATGAAACCTTGACAAAAAATCTGATCTGAGGATAGAAAGGTATAAAGAAAAAAAAAAGGGAAGGAGTTACTGTCGTGGTGCAATGGAAACGAATCTGACTAGGAACCGTGGGGTTGCGGGTTCGATCCCTGGCCTCACTCAGTGGGTTGGGGATCCGGCATTGCCATGAGCTGTGGTGTAGGTTGCAGATGCGGCTCAGATCTGGCATTGCTGTGGCTGTGGTGTAGGCCAGTGGCGACGGTTCTGATTAGACCCCTGGCCTGGGAGCCTCCATGTGCTGCGGGTGCGGCCCTAAAAAGACAAAAGACAAAAAAAAAAGAAAAAAGAAAAGCTAATAATTCTCATCCTTTAAAGATAACTTCGGCTGACCCAGTAGTGTATTTTCTTTGTTTTCCCCCTATGATTTGTGATCATCTAGTGCCTGTATAGATAAGCAGTTATTTTGGCCTTCTTCATCGTTTTCATATTTCATGCCTTTTCTAGTGCCATTGCATTAGGTGGTCAGGGAATTTGTGTTCAGACTCTATCCTCAGTGCCTGGCATATACACAAGGAGCTTATTTGTGGAGTGAATATATTAAGTCATTAAAATAGGAGTTCCCGTTGTGGCTAAGTGGGTTAAGGACCCAACATAGTGTCTATGAAGATGCAGGTTTGATCCCTGGCCTCGATCAGCAGATTAAGGATCCGAAGTTGCCACAAACTGGAGTGGTTTGCAGACGTGGCTCTGATCCAGCATTGCTGTGACTGTGGCGCAGGCCGGCAGCCGCAGCTCTAGTTCGACCCCTAGCCTGGGAACTTCCATATGCCGCAGGTGCAGTCATAAGAAAAAGAACAAGAAAAAGAAATCTTTGTGATCATAGCTGTTAAGAGCTACACGAAATTCCTCTTGTGGGCATGCCCTGATTTATGCAGCTTTGACACTGCCACTGTCTTCCCACGCCTCGGCACCCCAAAGTTCTAGGAGGTTCTTGAGGGCACTGGTCTCCTTCTCACCCTCTGTTTTGTACTGTATGTTTCCCTCCTCCCCCTGCCCCTATGCCCAGCTAGTGTATCCTTGCCTTCTGGGTTGCAGCTTATCAGACGCTTGTGGCACAGCTGCGATGCCCCTCCTCCCATTCGTTAGAGTCCCCTGTCCCTTGTCCCCCAGCTCTCTGGCACATCACTCAGGCTCCTGGCAGCAAAGAGAAGATGCAGCCTAAATAGGTCATTGAGGAGAACTTAATGACAGACTGTTTACAGAGGTGTAGGCAAGGTTACAGGAAACCAGCAGGGGAAGGCAGAGCAGCTGGGCTAGCATCGGGGAGACCATGGCACTGTGCCTGAAGGCAGCCCTAAGCCCAGGGGCAAGAAAAAGAAGGGATTCCTGGGGTCCAGAGAAGACTCTAGTTGGAAGCTTTGGTGGGGAAACGCAGAAACTGACAGTCTGTGTTCTGCCAGGGGCAGAGGTCCTCCAGCTTGTTCTCCCTTCCCCCTCCGCCTCCTGGAGCCCACCCCAATAGCCAGACCACGGGGAAGCCAGGGAACCTTGGATAGAGTGCCCTGAGGGTACAGTGCCTGGAGGACACAGTGCCTGGAGGACACAGTGCCTGGAGGGACACAGTGCCTGGAGGACACAGTGCCTGGAGGATACAGTGCCTG
>PVHT021183524.1:30541069-30559788 GCA_004024745.2 Catagonus wagneri
TGGAGGACACAGTGCCTGGAGGACACAGTGCCTGGAGGATACAGTGCCTGGAGGACACAGTGCCTGGAGGACAGAGTGCCTAGAGGGACACAGTGCCTGGAGGGACACAGTGCCTGGAGGACATAATGCCTGGAGGATACAGTGCCTGGAGGACAGAGTGCCTAGAGGGACACAGTGCCTGGAGGGACACAGTGCCTGGAGGACAGAGCGCCTGGAGGACACAGAGCCTAAAGACCAGCAGCCTTGTAGGGTGGAGACGGGAGGTCCGTGCCCCCAGAGGGGCAGACAGAGCATCCAGCGTTCCGGGCATCTCTGCCCAGCACCTGTCTGACCCTGGCTGTTGCCACCTTTACACCCCACAGTTCATGAAAGGTCTTCTAGGCCAGGCGCCTTATCTTTTTTGGGGGGTGTTACTCCCCCAGGAAATAACTCAAAAGCAGGAAAAGCAGCCATGTTCACTGTCATATCCACAGCACCTCTGCTGATAACAGCGAGGGTGAGCAGCGCCCTAAATATGGAAGGTGTCTAGCCAGCCAGTGGGTCGTGTTGTGATCCAGCCCTGACAGGAGCGTTAGAGGCTCTGTTACACGTGAGTGGCACACATGGTATCACAGACACCACAGAAGTGAAGCCTGCTGAGTATGGACTCCTCAGACCGTGGAGATGTGTCCTGTGTAGAAAAAGCTTAGAGGCAGATACGTCCGTGGTCGTTAAGAAGCCCTCAACAAATGCCCTAATCCATAATTTAAGAGAAAACAGCGAACTTCGGCTAGAATTTATCAGCAGTTAGTGCAAAGCAGCCAGAGGAGTCGGGGCTGCGTGCCGTGTAGGAAGTGGAGCTGACAGCTAATTTTAGGAGCCTGGATGGAAAAGCCTCTTGGCTTTTGTCAACTCTTGCTCCAGCACGCGATATTCTTGTTAGCATGGATGCTCCTTTTCCAGGACCCTGCAGTGGGTTTGGGATGAGTTTGTTGGCTGACAGCCCACGAGGGGTCTTCAAAGTTTCTCAGGCTTTCATGTGCACGTGAGTCCCTGGCGCTCTTGGTCGGATGCAGATTCAGACTCCTTAGGGCTGGATGGGCCCAGATTTCCCATTTCTACAAGGTCACAGGAACTGCTGATGCTTCTGGTCCTGACCACCTGGGGAGCAAGGCTTTCCGTGAGTGGGATTGTTTGTTTGCTTGTTAACATTCTAAAGCTGATGTTTTCTGTTGATAAATATACAGATGGCACTTCCTCTGTCATCTCGTCTGCAGATGCTGGGGTCCCCCTGATGGAGCGCGTGCCCTCTGGTCGAGAAGCCAGTGTCCTCCGGGCCTCTCCATCAGCCCAAGAGAACTGCCTCAGTTTTACTTTTCAGAGCAAATATCGCCCAAATGATGCCTTCGGTGTTCCTGACATCAGTGTTACCGCGCTGAGAAGGCTTTTTTCAAACTGCCACCCTTTCTCTTCCTAGCTCCAGGTATTTTTATGCTTATCATCTTATATTTCTCACATTATCTTCATGTAAGAGACCTAAAATTCTCCACGGACCCTTCCTACTTCAGGAATTCTTCACAGCGACCCCGTAGCGATACTGCAGACTTTGCTAACGTAGAATTCCAAGTCGCACTGTGACCTAGGTGATTCCACTAGATCACAGCCGAAAGAGGCCTTAGAAAAGGTTAGCCTCTGCTGCTTGTTCCCGCGACTCTCAGAGCTTCGGTCGGGTGCCGCTTTCGCCAGGCCTTGCTGGAGAGCAACCTTCTGCGGGGGGGGGGTGGCTGTCAGCCATTAGATGCTCTCCTCGCAGGCATCATTTCATTTCTGCTGAAATGCTTTTATTTTGCACAGGTCTGCAAGGAACGTTTCTCCTGTGGCTATAGGGCAGGACGTTCGGGTTTTATTCTTTTACCCTCACTTCCCATTAAAAAGTGTCAAGAATGCAAATTAAGTTTCTATTTCCATAAGTAGCCAGCTGGGGATTTTAAAAACTAATTAATTATTTAATTAATTAGACTGTGCTCGTGGTATGCAGAAGTACCCGGACCAGTGATTGAACCTGCACCATGGCACTGACAGTGCCGGATCCTTTAACCATCAGGCTACCAGGGAACTCCTCAGCTGAGGATTTAAAAATTAACCTCTAGATCCAAAAATATGGGAATAACTCGTGTTATTCTGCCGTATTTTTTCTTCCTCCTGCTTTTTCCCTCTTTGCTCTGTTTTTCCCTCCTTGCTGGATGCTGCTGTTGACCGTTCTGCTGGACAGTTAGAGAGTAACGTTACCCACTGTGGTTCCCGGCTCACCTTGTGGGTCACCACCGTCTCCTGTGAATGAATGACCACTCTGGGGGCACGTGCTGGGGTGAGGAGTGGGTGGGGACAGGTCCTTGGATATACATGCAGCCCATTTGGGTCTTGTTATCTCTTTGCTCTGGAAGATACTCATCCCCCATAAATCTAGAAAGCATTTTTAAAAATTGAGGTAATACTGACTTATAACATTATGTGTTTCATGTATATAAGATATTTCCACTTCTGTTTACACTATAGCGTGTCACCACCAAAATTACTATCTGTTGCCATACAGGTGCTCGCTCCCCTTTCCAGTTTTCCTTCTCCAGTGACCACTACTCTGTTCTCTGTATCTACGTGGTTGTTTTTATTTGGTTTTTCATTTGTTTTGGGCTTTTGGTTTGTTTTTTAGATTGTACAGATAGTAAAATCTTATGGTGTTTCCTTCTCCATGTGACTTATTTCACTTAGCGTAAAAGTCCATCCATGTTGCTGCAAATGGCAATGTTTCATCTTTTTTTATGGCTGAGTAGTATTCCATTGTAGATGTATGCCACCTTGTCAATATCTGTTCAGCTGTTGGTGAGCTCTGAGGTTGTTTCCATACCTTGGCAATTGTAAGTGCTGCAGTGACCATAGGGGTGTGAGTATCTTTATTTATTTATTTTGTCTTTTTAGGGCCGCACCCTTGACATATGGAAGTTCCCAGGCCAGGGGTTGAATCAGAGCCTTAGCCTCCAGGCTACACCACAGCCACAGCAATGTGGCATCTGAGCCGCATCTGCAGCCTGCACTACAGCTCACAGCAGTGCCGGATCCTTAAGCCACTGAGCGAGGCCAGAGATCGAACCCGCATCCTCATGGATACTAGTTGGGTTCATTACAGCTGAGCCACGACGGGAACTCTCGCACATATCTTTTTGAATTAGTGTTTTTGCATCAAAAGCAATTCTTGAAGAATTATGATGTCATCGTCCTTGTAGATGTTTTGCAAGGATTTAGGAATAACTATGTCAACAGATTTGTTGTTTGTCCCCTGTTCCCCACAATGTTTACACATGTGCACCCTCTGCACACACGAGAGATCTAAGCTTGCAGCTTCTACATTTGTGTGCGTGTGTGTGTGTGTGTGTGTGTGTGTGTGTGTACGTGTGCACACACGTTTACAGAGGGAAAAAATGAAACACAGTCAACAGTAAACAGACATTTGTCTGGCACTGGTGTGTTGTTCCTTTCAGCCCTAGCCCGTCTCTCTAGTTGCTAAACCCCTGTATGGTGAACGAACTCTACACCAGCCCCATGTTCTTACCAGAGATGTAAATAGCTCATTAATGAATACCCCCAGCTGTCCAATTTTCTTATTCCTTAAGCACCCATCTATTCCTTTGCCACCCTGAACAAGCAGATATGTTTATATCAGCATATGCCTTTCTTGCTCTCCTCAATACCATTCCCTTTTCTTTAAACCCTCAGAACCCCAGTCTTGCGACATAGACCAGAAAGCAGCCAGGTTCATAGACTCTGGAGGGATGGGAACAAAGCTCTCTGTTGAGCCACCTACTTTTTCTCAGCTGCAGAGGATTTACAGGTTTGGAGACATTATTTTTAGGGGCTTCCAGGCAATTCTAACCCTGTTTGCAGAATTCCTCTCCCAGTCCTGGCGTCACTGTGGCCCCACAGAGAATAAAGGCCCCTAATACACTCTCATTTGGAAACATCCTAAAAATACGGAGCTTGGACCTGTAGGATCTGCTCCAGTCATGGCGCCTTTGTGCTTCTCAGCGAGGGGACGCGGCCTTGCTCCCTTCTAGCAGAGGGAGGCACCTGTCTGTCCCAGATGACAGGCGGTTACAGTGGAGAGGGACAGAGAGGAAAGCCAGTAGAACAAAAGTGAAGTCAATTTGCATTCAGATGTTTGCATTAAATATGAATGGGCTTGGGGCCGCTGTTACTCCCCCTCGGTGGGTCCCTGCCCTCGGGTGTGAGGGGCTGGCTCTGGGAGGAGGAAAAGGGCCCCCGTCCCCCTGTGAGCAGCTCAGGTCACCGGTTCTGTGCCCTGACACTGATGCAGACCAGGAGGGCAAGTTCAAGGAACTGAGGGATGAGGAAGTTTCCAGCAGCAACCAGGGAATATCTGATGGCCAGTCTTGAACTCAAGAAACTCCCTTGAGCTTTAAAAAGAAGTAGTCTGAGCTTAGGGGCCACAGACAAAACGAGTGGAGGGGCAGGGGAGCAAAGAGGGTACGGCGGGAGAGCCCACTGCGGATGGCCGATGGCGGAAGTGTCCCCAGGGCTGGAGAGAGTGTCCAGGCCTTTCTCCGCCTGTGGAGCCGCCTGTGAAGAGGGGGGAGTGGGCAGAAGGGCTGGCAGCCCCCCTCCATCCATCTCTGGCTCTGAGGGCAGGTCAGGAGGTTGGTGGCCGCGGCGGAAGCTGCCACTTTGAGGAGACAGTGACTCTGGGCCCCAGGTGGGCTCCGTGACCCCTGCGTGCCCTCCTGGAGGAAGCCTGGCAGCCAAGTGTCCAGTCAGCAGAGGCGCTGTGTCGTCTTGGTTTTATCTTTTTTTTTGGAGAACGAGGGCCTCCCAGAGCCTCTAAACTCACACCCGCTGAGGGACTGTTTACTTAGCCTTCCTGCAAGGCTGGCTCTTGTCACCCACGTCTGGGCCTGTCCCTGACTTCTCCTCCACAAGGGAAGCTTGGAAATTTCCATCACTCCCCTCTAATCCAGCCCTAGCGGCACCGGCCAGAGTCCTCGCCCACCTTGGCTGCTCGGTACCATCGCCCGGACACCCGGGAAAGCTGGGACGCCCGATAAAGTCAGTCTCAGGGTGGATCCCAGTCTCGGGAGCTCTTAGAACTTCCCGGGGCGATTCCGACGGCTGCCATGTCTGAGAGCCGCTGGCCCCGGGGGAGCGAGCATATCCGGCTGCCTGAGCTTGACTCTCGGCTCCGTTACCGGTATCAGCACTGGGAAAGTGGTTCACTGCTCCCGGCCTCAGTTTTGTCACCCGTACAGTGGGAAGAGCAGTGGCTCAACAAGAGCACGTCGCCCGGGTGTGAGGATTCAGGGAGCTAACGTGCACCTGGGCCCTGGGAACCGGCTGGCGCACGTCAGCTCTCCACCAGCGCGGGCCGTCGGCCATGCAGGAAGCCCACTGGCAGGTGGGGCAGGCAGGGTGGCGAAGGAAGCCCAGCACGTGTCTCAGGAGAAGGGGCAAGAACTGGAGCTGTTTCTCCTGGAAGGAGGAAGCTCGGTTGAGATGTGCCAGTTGCCTTCAGAGCCCTGGTGGATGTGGGAAAGGAACACGGCTTGCGTGACATGACTGGGAGGCAAGGACACAGATGCCCGCATGGAGAGTTCCCAGTGGAGCCATTCAGCAGTGGAAGGGACGGTGTCATGCCTAGTGAGCTACCAGACTCTGGGGCACTCAAGCAGCAGTGGGACATTTTGGTGGAGATGTCCTACGAGGAATCGCAGCAGAACTGAACAATTTCCGCTGCCTTCTCCAGCCCGTGCCCTGCAGATCCTAAGCACCACCAAGTGCCAGCGTTTATTAAACGTTCTGCTGATGCGGCGACATCTGCAGGGTCGGCTGTGCTTGCCACGGTGAGTCTAAAGCTGTGTTCAAGAGAGGACCAAGGTCAAACTAGGTGGAGTCAAACCTGTTTCCAGGTCAAGGGGTGAACTTGGGGGCGGGTCGGGCTGTGACCCCTTCAGGCCTGGAGCAGGTGACGAGGCCGGGGCAGGGGTGGGTGTGTGTGTGTGGGGGGGGGGGGGTGCATCTGGAGCTTCTGCGGGATTAGGGCCTCCGATGCCCACAGGCCCTCTTGTTGAGCTCTGGACGCAGGATAGATGGGTGGGTCGGTTTTGTTTACCGCCGAAGGTCAAAGAAGCACACACTTTGTAAATCAGGCTTTCAGCCTTGGCGATTCCCCAGCGCAGCACCGGGGCCCCTCCCTGTGCGGTACCTTCTCTCTGCCCACCTCCTGGATCACCGCGGCCAAGGGGGAGGACTCCACGGAGCCTGTTCTACTTGCCTTGTCTTTTTAGGGGTGGGGTGGGTGGGAAACAGCACACTGTGACACTATTTCACTAGAAACCAAGCTGATAAGTCAGCTCCCCTTTGGCCCTTTCCTCCTCGTCCAGCACCTGTGCAGGTGCTTGCTGGGCTCAGGCTCCAGGTCCTCCTCCTGCCCTCCCGCCCCACCTCCTGGTTACCTGTATCTCTTCTCCGGGGGCACAGCCACACCCTGGACCTTAGCGCCCTGCAGGGAGCGCCACCTTAAAGATCATCATCTCTGAAGCCCCTCTCTAGCACGACCTGTGTCCCGACATTGTCCCTTTCGTGTGTTCCCACTACACCCCTTCTGCCTTCCTTGTGGCGCTGGAGGGCCTCCCTGTGTCTGGACCCACCCTGGCCGCCTCTGTTCCCTCCCTCCCTCCCTGTTGTGTCTGGATTCCTTGGGGGGCCGTTCGGGGGAAGTTCTCCAAAGGTTCCGATTCCCTTGCCCTGTTGACAATCCGCTGTGTCTTCCCGGCCGAGCCCTCCCGCCTCCCCCTCTCTAGCGGGTTCTGCGGAGAAGACGGTGCGGTGTGCGGGGGAACCAGCCGGTGGCCCGTGCCCGCCGTGGTTCCCGCTCGTGCCCGTGGCATCTTCTCTTTGCTCCATTTTTAGCTCCCTATCAGATTCCCACGACAGCTGCGCCAGATCTTTTTCACCCAGCTCGAGCCCTGGCTGACCCTGCTGGTCTCCTGTCCCCGGAACAGACCCCGGACTGGCTGAGAGGTCCAGCCCACCACCCAGCCCCTCGCTCTCTCCTTCTTTTCCTCATTCTCCTTTCCTTTCATCCTGCTTTGGGAAGGCCTGTCCCTTGCTCTTTCCTGGGCTGGGCCTCCTGACCCTCGCACAGCCATCTGTCCTGCCTTGCGTCAGGCTGTGTTGCTCCTCGTCTTCAGCCCCGCTGTCCCCTGAGCCCTAAGACTTACTCTCATTTTCCTGCACCTTAAAAAACAAGCAGTAACAAAGCGCTCCCTCCCTCCGTCTGTCTTCCTCCCCGTCCGTCTTCCTCATTCTCCAGGGCGGCCCCCTCCCCTTCCTCCCCTGGTCCCGTGAACCAGCCACACTGGCCCTGAAATATGCCCCCACCCCCACCCCAGGGCAGCCTCTGGGGTAGAAGAAGCATGTGGGAGTCCCAGGCACCCAGGGTTTTCCGTCCTGGCTCTGCCCCACGTGTGTATTGTCACCTTGACCTCACTTGGCACTTACCAGTCTCTTCAAGGTTTGGTTTCCTTCTCTGGAAAATGGGGGCCCCTACTTCATGGGGTTGCTGGGAGGCCTAAATGTTTCTGTGCTTAAAGCGCCCAGCGCACCCTTGGTGCAAAATTATCATTTGCTTCCGGGCGGCCCTTGCCAAAGCCGGCCTGACGCCTCTGTGCGGTGTGCCTCTGCTCTCCTCCATCCACCACGAGTCTCCCTCCATCCACCCTTCAAGGCCTGGTCACATCCTTGTCTCCACCCACCAGGCCTGGCCCTCCAGTTCCTTTTCTCTCTGAGCCTCCTTCCTCTGTGTCATGGACGCCGTGGGCTGCCCCGCATCGGGATGATCTGGTAGTTTGTACGGATACCTGTCTGGCCTCTTGTGAAGTCACAGCCTCTGAGGGCAGGGGTCCTGGAGTCACTTTGGGTCCCTCAGGAGTGCCTCCTGGAGCACCTTGCAGGGACCAGCTATTCAGTCAGTGTTAAATTGCAAGGAATTTTAAGAGAATTTCTTGCTGCCAAATAGATCTTTATAACCTAACAAAGAAACGAACAAAACCAAGCTGATCTCTTTCTCACCCATGAAATAGCCTCCCTGACCTTGTAGAATTTGTGAGGTAAACACCTGGAGAAAACCTCTTAATGAAGACCCTCAACAGGTCTAGCCGGAGTTTTGAGGTCCTTATGCTACCCCAGGGAAATTATTTCCCTTCAGGTCACTGAGGTTCTGTTTGGGCAGGTAATTAAGGAATTCCCCGCTTGGTGGAACTGATCAGATGTCTCATGTGGAAGAGGAAGTGGTTAGACCGGCCACGCCTAAGCGTCCTTCCAGCCTGAGCAGACTGTGAGACAGTGGTCATGTGCTGTGAGTGTGACACAGTTAAGATGCTCACCTGTAAAAGTGACCTGGGGTGCATCTCATGTTTATCCTGGAGTGCAAGTCTTTGAGGAGGGCCGTTTGCTGCAGGTGCGTTGGTGGCTTTATTTGTTCATTCAGTGAGTGTTTACTGAGCACGGGCTGTGTGTACCTGGCTTGGCATCAGGTGCTGGGGACACAGGGCTGACTCAGGCCTGGGCTCACTGGGTGCTGCTGGTGCTGACTTGCGCTTCTCAGGAAGGGAGCTGTGCGGAGGTGGCCGGGCGGCCTGGTGGCCCACAGGGAGGGCGGTGGGGGGACGTTATTCAGCAGCAGCAGCACCTGCCCCTCCTGGCAGGACCCTTCATGCCGTTACTCCCGTCGTGAGTCTGCGGGCTTGTCGCATTATCCTCGGGCAGCCTGAAATGCCTCCTGCTACACACGCTTGCTTCCGTCAATTCATCTTTCATTCTGGAGGATTTACAAAGATTTAGGCCATTGAGAGCAAGATCTCAGCAACATGCTGTATGGGAAAAACATGGTTTGCTCCTGCCTGTATACGTATTAGTGTGTAAGCTCTTCTGGGCAGGGACCCATTTCATGTGTCATCTCCTCTGGACTTCATTCCCTCTTAGGGCCGATGGTTCAGAAATTCGGGTCTGTATCTTCGTCTGAGATCAGTGTTAATTAACACCAGTTCTTGGCTGGTGGGGAGTCATCTGTGTTTCACCGCGGGGCGCAGGGATCTGAACCCTTTCTCAGACGCCCCTAG
This sequence comes from Catagonus wagneri, assembly GCA_004024745.2. Classification (NCBI taxonomy): domain Eukaryota; kingdom Metazoa; phylum Chordata; class Mammalia; order Artiodactyla; family Tayassuidae; genus Catagonus; species Catagonus wagneri. Next base: position 30,550,234 of record PVHT021183524.1, read on the forward strand.
AACACAGAGGTGATGGAGGAAGGAATGTCCACACCACTGAGTCAGACCCTCTTGGTGGCCTGGGAGCAGCCGGGCCGAAGCGGGCTTGGTTCCTCGTGGCCTGGAGGCCGGGGCTGATGGAGGTGAGGGCAGGACAAGAGGGAGGAGCCGTCCAGGCTGTGCTCCCCCGCGCAGGTGGGCGCCATGGCTCATGGGGAGGCGGTTCATGACGAGTCCAGACTGCCTCTGAGGACAGGGACTGCCCGTGGGGCCCTCCGGGGACTGGGGATGGAAGGAGCGGAAGCTTTCGCAGTTTGGTGACTTGGCGCTCGTGAAGCCCTCTCCTTTCTCCTGCCTCTGGCTGGCTGTCCCCCTCAACTGTGGGCCACCTGTCAGGAGCCTGTGAGGAGACCCAGATTCCACACTCAGGGCTCAGTGCGCAAAGAGGTGACAGACAACGCACAGGGGAGGGAGGGGCTGTGGTCCTGATGGTTTCTGCGAGTGGCGGACGGGGAGCAGGTGCAGGGCCCTGGATGCACTGCCCTGGGGGCTTCCGAAGGCAGGCTCTCTGGCTTCCAGGGCGATCCCCACAGCCCCGTCCTGCAGTTCTGCTCCTTTGCCTCATCAAAACGTTACCCCGACCCCCCAAGTAGATCTTCTCTGTGTTTGTCATGGATTTGGCTGAAAAGTCACCTGAAGTTACTGCATGTCTCAGGCCTTAGTAACCCTGGCTGCACCTGGGCAGGCGTTGACAGCTTCCTCGACCTGCTCCCTCTGCTCTCGTTCCCACTGGGTTTGCTCCTTACACCACCTGTGTGTGGTGGGCGGGTGGGAGGACTCACCCCGGTTTAGAGAGGATGAACGAGAGGCTCAGGTTGTTTTCGTGGTAGAATCCTGTGGTGTGCCACTGGTCCCCAAATAGATCACTCTTTTCTTTATTTTTAAATTAATTTTAAAAATTAGAGTATAGTTGATTTATAGTGTTGCGTCCCTTTCTGCTGTGCAGCAAAGTGACCCACACACATTCTCCTTCTCTCTCTTTTTTTTTTTTGGGCCGCACCTGTGGCATATGGAGGTTCCCAAGCTAGGGTTGAATCAGAGCTACAGCTGCTGGTCTCCACCACAGCCACAGCAACGCAGGATCTGAGTTGTGTCTTGCGACCTACACCACAGCTCACTGCAATGATGGATCCTTAACCCACTGAGCATGGCCAGGGATCGAACCCACAGCTTCATGGTTGCTAGTTGGATTAGTTTCCACTGCGCCAGGATGGGAACTCTGACATTCTCTTTGTTGTATTCTTTCCCATCACGGTCCATCCCAGGAGACTGGATACAGTTCCTGGTGCTGTACAGCAGGACCGCACTGCTTATCTGTTCTAAGTGGAATAGTTTGCATCCACCATCACCTTTTTCATTAAATGATGCCTGTGTAGTAAGGGGATGGTTAGTGGGACACTTTGGTGTATGTGCCAGCACAGAGTCCAGCATCTAGTTTTATGGAAGGAGAGCAGTGATGAGCCCAGGTCTACATGGGTGCGGCTTAGGGATGGAGAAGCCGAGGGCCTGTTTGAAGAGGTTCTGAACCTCTCCTCTGAGGACCACAATGAAATGAGCCAGGGCATGGCTTTTATTCTTTATGACAGCCTCTGATCCAAGCACCCTTCTCCCATCCCTGACAGGCCCCAGGTTTAACCTGGAGTAAGGACACGGGGCACTGCTCAGCTCAGGGGGCAAGTGCCTTTTATCTTTGGCATCTTTACTTTTCTTTCTTTTTTTTTTTTTTTTTTTTGCTTTTGTCTTTTTAGGGCTCTACCTGCGGCATATGGAGGTTCCCAGGCTAGGGGTCCAATTGGAGCTGTTGTTGACGGCCTACGCCAGAGCCACAGCAATGCCAGATCGGAGCCTTGTCTGCAACCTACACCACAGCTCACGGCAGTGCCGGGCCCCCAACCCACTGATCGAGGCCAGTGATAGAACCTGCAACCTCATGGTTCCTAGTCAGATTCATTTCCGCTGTGCCACGATGGGAACTCCATATCTTTGGCATCTTTCTTAGCTCCACCCAGATGACTAGCAAGAATGCAGAGGGAACAGGACTCAGTTTCACACCCTGCTACATTTCTGACTGGCCAACGAAAACTTTAATAACAACCAAACTGACAGCACTGGCAGCTGTTATCAGAAATTCAGGGTGAACAGAACGGCTGGATTTGGCTAACTGGGAACAGTTAGGGATTGAAATAAAACAGCAAATTAGGGAGGATAAATAAATCATCTTATGTTACCTTTCTCTCTCTGGCCATTTTATTAGGTGTAATTTGGACGTTGCCAACGTACATTCACTAACTATTTCCATGTGCTGACATGAAATTTGAACTCATAAATGTTATGGTCATAGAAATTTCCAATTTGTTTCAATTACTGTGTTACATTTCCTATTTAATGTAATACAAATTTTTGGATAGAAATAAAAATACAGTCGTAACTCTGCTACTTGACAGAAAAGAGATGTTTCCTGCTGTCTTTCTCATAAACTAAATATGTGACTAGCACTTGTTCTGCTTCTCAACAAAAACATCAGAGACAAAAATCAGCCATGGGCCACTTACAGAGAAAATTCAGGATGGCCTACAGCTGGCCGGTGGCCTGTGGTGGCCTCTTATCCATGGTTCCAGGTGAATAGCCAGGTCTTCACTGAAATAGATGCTTATTCTAGATTTAGATCTGCATTTCCAGGAACCGAGGCAAGCCCCTCTAACACTGGAAGAGACTCCGAGCAGAAGGTATTTCATTGGGACCCACTCTTTTGTGTGTTATCGCCAAGAATCAAGGAATCCGTTTTGCTGCAGGGTCAGTATAATTGTGCACTAAGAAGGGTCCTATATGACGGACCTAGCAGTTGCTTACCACCCACAAGCAGAGGACTGACTGAAATTGGCATGGGCAACTGAAATATGTTGCTTACCAAACTGTGGAGGACAGCGGTGATAAAGGATTGAAGGGTTAGCTTGCGTGAAAGAATGAATGGACGTTAACAGGTAAAAAAGTAGTAGTTGAAATTGGATGAAAACATTAGTTGCAGTTATACCAGGATGCAGAATCTTTTTAACATCTTAGTTTAGAAAATCAGTACGCTGTGGACTGATTTCAAGATCTGTCTCAACACTCAGCTTCCAAAGTGAAATGTTTCAGGGTTTAAATAAATAGGTCCTCAAGTCAAAATTTGTTCATGGTTCCAAGGCTTAGCCCATGAAAGTAGGACGGCTTTACCCAGCATTTCCATAGAATCAGTTACTCTGGGAGGAGAGGAAGGTGTTCTTGAATGCTAGTGCAGGTTTTCACCAACATCTTTATTAATCAGTATCCATTTCTCAGAAATTTGGATTAGTAGAGACCTTCATGCCATTTTTATTGAAGACAAGTAATGACAAAACTTTTTTTTTTTTTTTTTTTAGCAAGCAAAATGAAATAAACAGCAGCTACCATTTGCTGGCTGCCTCTTAGGTTCCTAGGTGCTTTGTTTTATGAGAGCCACATGTGGCTATTGTATCCATCGCACATTCGAGGACCCTAAGGCTGAGACCTCTAGTTAACTTAACTTGGCAAGTCTCCGGGAGAGTAACTGGCAAGATTATCTGGTTTCAAAGCCATGTTTCTTTTTGCTCAACTCTGCCTCTGTGGAGTGTTGAAAACTCTCCTGCAGGGTCCATCCAGGCTCCGCAAACTTTTAACTCAATCTTCTGTGTTTTTTACAGGTGTACCTATGCATACGTATGCATACTTGTACACATTCATATACATGTGTCTGTCCGTCCATCCATCCACCTATGTGGACTGAATAAAGGAGCTGATCTTCTGTCTGATGTAGACAGAGCCTTTCTAGGGGCACTTCCTTAACGAAATCATCAAATTCTTAGGTTCTGAAAATGGTGTGTCAGCTAAATGTTGTCTAAGGGAATGACTCCTGCTAACCAAACTGTCGTTGCTTTGCCAGTAGAAGTGATGAAATTCACTGAGTCTCCTCCCTGCTGTAGTGGAGATGGTGGGAGTGTGTGTTGGATGGAGACTTTGTCAGCCTGGGTTCCAGAGTGACTGTTCTGAGCCAGTCTGTGTTGGGCAATAGAGAGAGAGGGAAATAAGCTTGCTACTTAATCAGCGGAGGTGAGGGGGTTGTTTGTTACGTATCCAACCTGCCTATCCTGACTAATACAACAAACCGGCTTGTCCCTCTTCTATAACTGTGGTTAAAATCCAGCTCCAAGCATGAAGCCTGAACTTGAGCCCAAATAAAGTTTTTAATGTAAATACAGTAAAATCTCAGTGACCTGTAATGAAAAAAAAAAAAACTAATCAAAATTCAACTAATTTTTGTACTTCTTCCTCTTTTCAGGGTGCTGCTACCAGCCACTTTCATTCCTGGACCATTGCAACTATCTCCTTGTACTTTCTGCTCATGTCTACCTTGGTCACCCAAGCTCCTTCCTCAGCCCAATCCTGGGGTGTACCCCTTACAAAACTATGTTTTTACTGTTTTCCAAATTGATATTTTAGTTAACAATGTATGGGGAACATCTTTCTGTGGAGGTGAAATTCATGATTTCTCATTGATCAAACGACTTAAAGATCCGAACCAGTTATTTGCCTAGTACCCTTCCTCCTGCTGGGCTAAGCCCGGTGTTGTTCCAAAGAGGAGGCAGGTGGTGACTTGATGTACAAAGAATTAGAACAAAAAGACCAAAGTCTCTGCAAGGAGTTTTTCCACCAGGTAGTGGTGCTCTGATGGGCTTGTAACACATACAGAAAATGGCATTCTGGTGAACTGAGATTTCATGGTACACTCTATTTCATAATAAGGCCATAGCTGCATTTCTAAGAAACCTCAGGCTATCAAAAACTAAGTTAAAAAAATTGTTTTGATGATTAAAGTAAAAAAGGCTAGAAACTTTCACCAGGTGCCCATGAGCCAGTGGGACTAGACTCAGCACAGAGGACAAGAAACAAGCAGGAGAGGAAGAAGAGTTTATTGGCCACTAATTCAGAGCCAACAACGGCATCCCTGTGAAAGACCATCCCAACTTTATAACGTGTGGACAGGACTACAAGAGAACACGGGAAACTGAACATAATTAACAGAGACGAGATTCCGGAGAAGAACTCAAGATCACTTCCTCTCACGAAAACACCAAAATTATAACCGTTGAACAGCCATTAGCTAAACAGACTGGAAGCTACCAAGAAGGGTATCCTACACCCAGAGACGGAGAAGGAGGCACATCAGGATGGTTGGAGGGGTGCTTTCATGATGTAAGCAATCGCATATCTTCCCGGTGGGTGACCCACAGACTGGAAAATAACTGCATTGCACAGGCTCTCCCACAGGAGCGAGAATGTGTAGCTTCGTGTCGGGTTTCCACGCCTGGCGGTCTGGCTGGCATTGGGAGGAGGAGCCCCCGAGCACTTGGCGGTGAAGGGCGGTGAGGCTTACGCGCAGAAGCTCCGCAGGACTGGGGGAGACAGACTTGGCTCTGGGAGGGCACGTGGGGTTTCATGTGCACTGGATCACAGGGCAAAGCAGGGACTCTATAAGAATCTGGACTGAGGAGCTCCCATTGTGGCGCAGCGGTTAATGAATCCGACTAGGAACCATGAACCATGAGGTTGCGGGTTTGATCCCTGGCCTTGCTCAGTGGGTTAATGAGCTCAGTTGCCGTGAGCTGTGGTGTAGTTTGCAGACGTGGCTCGGATCCTGCGTTGCTGTGGCTGTGGCGTAGGTTGGCAGCTACAGCTCCGATTAGACCCCTAGCCCGGGTACCTTCATATGCCGCAGGTCCGGCCCTATAAAGCCAAAAAAAAAAAAAAAAGACATAGACTGGCTGAATGGATACAAAACCAAGACCCATATATATATATGCTGTATAAAGAAGATGTGAGATATATACATACACAATACATACAATGGAATATTACTCAGCCATAAAAAGAATAAAATAATGCCATTTGCAGCAATATGGATGCGACCTAGAGATTATTATACTAAGTGGAGTTCGTGAAAAACAAACATATGATATCACTTACATGTGGAATCTAAAAAAGATACAAATGAGCTTATTGCAGAACAGAAACAGACTCCGAGATTTTGTAAGTAAACTTAAGGTTACCAAAGGAGACAGGTGGGGTGCGGGGAGCGATGCACGGGGATCTGAGGCTGGCCAAATGCACACTGTGGTCTGTTGAATGACTGGCCAATGGGACCTGCTGGACGGCACAGGGAACTCGACCCTATCAGTATTCTGTGATAATCTATATGGGAAAAGAATCTGAAAAAGAATGGATGTGTGTATATGTGTAACTGAATCACTTTGTTGTATAGCAGAAGTTATCACAACTTGTAAATCAACTATACTTCAATAAAATTTTTTAAAATGGGGCGGGGGAAGGCTAGAAACTTTCATAATAGCCAAGACACGGAAACAACCTAAGTGTCCATTGACAGATGAATGGATTAAGAAGAAACACAATGGAATACTACTCAGCCATAAAAAAGAATGAAATAATGCCATTTGCAGCAGCATGGATGCAGCTAGAGATTCTCATACTAAGTGAAGTAAGTCAGAAAAAGACAAATACCATGTGATGTCACTTACATGTGGAATCTAAAATGTGGCACAAATGAACCTATCTGCAGAAAAGAAACAGACTCATAGACATGGAGAACAGACTTGTGGTTTCTAAGGGGGAGGGGGAGGGAGTGGGATGGACGGGGAGTTTGTGATTAGTAGATGCAAACTATTACATTTAGAATGGATAAGCAGGGAGTTCCTGTTGTGGCTCAGTGATAAAAAATTTAAAATAAAGATATCAAGGAGCTTCCTTCGTGGTTCAAACCCAGCTATGATCCATGAGGATCTGGGTTCGATCTCTGGCCTCACTCAGTGGGTTAAGGAACCAGTACTGCCATGAGCTGTGGTGTAGGGTCGCAGATGTGGCTCGGATGCCGCGTTGCCGTGAACTGTGGTGTAGGTTGCAGATGCAGCTGGGATCTGGGGTTGCTGTGGCTGTGGTGTAGGCCAGCAGCTGCAGTTCCAATTTGACCCCTAGCCTGGGAATCTCCATATGCAGCAGGTGTGGCCCTAAAATAGCAAAAAAAAAAAAAAAAAAAAAAAAAAAAAAATCAAGAAAAGCTAGAAGCTTTCGTATTTATCATGATTTAATCACTTTTCATGCAGGATTTTCAATAATGGTATTTCATAGGTATATTTTGTTACTGAAAGCAAAACTATAAGCTATTTAATCAAAACTCACAAAAACGATTTCTAGCTATTAAAGAGAAGAAGAGAAGGCCCACATGGCATATAAGATGGAACCTAAAATCCATTTGCTTATGCATTGGGAAACGAATCCGACTAGGAACCATGAGGTTGCGGGTTCAATCCCTGGCCTTGCTCAGCGGGTTAAGGATCCGGCTTTGCTGTGAGCTGTGGTGTAGGTCGCAGACTAGGCTCAGATCCCGCGTCGCTGTGGCTGTGCTGTAGGCCAGCAGCTGTAGCTCCTATTAGGTCCCTAGCCTGGGAATCTCTATATGCTGCGAGTGCGGCCCTAAAAAGAAAAAAAAAAAGGAACAGTTTGCAGGAAAGGGCGTGTGTGATTCACCGTGTGATGTGACATGCTTCTCAGAGCTGTTAGGTGTCGGCGGGAAAGAAGCCCTGCCATGTATCAGGGCCCAGTGCTCGCCAGAGCGTGTCCCCTTCATTGCAGGTGCTTCTAGAAGGATGCTTGCGGATCCCCTGGCCACGCGATGCCTGGCGCTTTATCTGTGAGTGAGTGAGGGCTGGAGAAGAGCAGGAGGAAGAGGAAGAGAAAGCCCAAATAGACCCAGTAAATGGAACAGACCCACAGCCCCCAGACGGCAGCACTGGGTGGAAAAATGCCGGAAAAACGGCAGGAACTTCCTCTCTTTAGGGACAGCAGAGTAGTGTAGAATCAGAATCCCCACCCACCCCCCCCGAGAAAAAAGTGGAGTTTTCTTTTTTCACTAATATGTGGAATTTATTTTTTTAATGTTTTTATTATAGTTGATTTACAGCGTTCTGTCAATTTCTGCTGTTCAGCAAAGTGACCCAGTCACACATTCTTTTTCTCACATTATCCTCCATCATGTTCCATCACAAGTGATATAGTTCCCTGTGCTGTACAGCAGGAAAAAAGTGGATTTTTCTCAGGAGTGAAAGTTTTACAGAAAGTCATAAAACGTGCAAGAGAAAGTTTATTTTTGGCCAAAAGCTGAAGGGAGGGATTTGGCCCGCAGCAGCTCTTGGCATTTTCGAGGGTCCCCTCATCCTGAGGAGTTTTGAGAAGGTTGTAGCCTTCCCTAGGCTCCAGGGCTTACCAATTGCCATGGAAACCATTAATCTCATTGCCGAAGTTCTAAGTGACTTGAGATGAAGAATGTCCACTTGAGCACATTATACCCGAGACCCCGCTTCCTAGGCTGGGCTCCGCCGCGGCTGCCCGGTGCCCCCGCTGCGACCGGGCCGCCGCGGCTGCAGAGTCTGGCTGTTCCGCAGGGTAACCCAAGCCCTCGGGACTGCTGTTCGGAAACTCTAGCAGGTCTGAGGCAAGCCGGGGTGGATGCTGGCACGGCCTGGCTCACCTGTCGTGTGATTAAGTCATGGGGTGGCCGCTTGTTCTCTTTGGGACGAGGCCAGGCAGCATTTGTTCGAGTGAAAAATCAGCCTCTGTGTGTGCGGTGTGGCCGTCTCAATAGAAACAGGCCAGCAGAGTCCGGGAGAAGAAAAGAATGAGAGAGGGGGCGGTGGGGACGCCAGCAGCTGTGTTGAAAGGTGTCTCGGTCAAGGATGGCTGGGTGGCAAGAACAGGGCGCTAGTCAGCTGGGGTGAAGAGGGTTCGTGGGGTGGCGGGGCAGCCTCGCGGGGGAAGCGGAGGCCGTCCTGGGGGCTGTGAAGTCGTCCCTGGTGCCTCAGCTCTGGCCTCCACCCTCATCTCGGAGGCGTGTCTGCTTCGTTCCTTTCTTCATGGCCTGGGGCTCTGCGAGGCCTTGCTCTCATCACCTGGGCCGATGTGGATGGGGGTAGCTGTCGCGGTGCAGGCCTGCAGCCCCACCACCCAGCCCTCTGCAGCAGGTCTGACTCCACGAGGGATTCTTAAAGGCCGCGTCTGCCGTTGGTCCCGTCACCTGTGATCTGAGGGTGGCTTCTCCTCTCTGGCTAAGCGGGTGGGAGAAGGTCCTCTGGGAAGGAGGCAGAGCTCGGGGAAGAAAGGCGGGTGGAGGAAATGCTGGGTGTTTGGTGGAATGGAAGCACGGCGTAGGCACTGACAAGGGCAGGCGGGTCGGGATGGACACTGGCCATAAATAATGCATAGCTGGATCCGTCCTCCCTGGCTGGGTGCGCATGCTGCGATGGGGGACACTGGCTCTGAAGAGGGCAGGGCAGGTAATTGGCTGTGGATTCTAGAGAGGCCAGGGAGGCAGTGTAGCCAGAAGGGGGTTGGAGGGCTGCGGTGTGTCGAGTGATTGACGGTCCTGGGGAGAAGGAAGCTCTGGAGTCTGGAGGG